>BMAO01026059.1:0-21493 GCA_019973975.1 Trichonephila clavata
AAGGGCTTAAGACCCTTTCCTATTTTTTCTTTATTTCTGATTTTTTTTATGAAACAGGAGAGTTTTGAAATTATGATAAGAAGAGGCAAATATTTTTTTCTCTTTTCAAAACATTCATGGTACATCCTTTTCAAAATGGTTCTAGTTCTATCAACTTGCGCAACATAGCAAACAGATATTTCCGAACAAAGTAATAAGAAGCCTATTGATACATGGTTAGCTTACATTTTATTACAAAATGTTAACCTTAAAACGTATCAAGAGATTGGGTACAATTTTCAAATAAAAACGATTTTCCTAAATTTAGTAATCATAGAATTTTAAATAATAGATATACATACTTCATAAGGAAAGTGTAATTTATGAAAAACAACTTTGTTTTAATAAATCTATGTTAATAGTTTAACATGTTCACTGTTGTAAAATCAATTACAGTCGAACCTCTATTTAATGAAGTCGCTAAAGCCCGAAATAAAGTTCGTTATACGGAAAATTCGCTGTACAGAGGTTCCTTTCAATATACTTCATAAACAACATAAAACAAATTTTAAATCCATAAACTCTATGTATTGAACAAAAAAGTAATTATTCACACTTTTTTGTAAATTAATATATTTATTATATATATATATATATATCTTATATCAAAAAAAAAGAAAGAAAAACTGCAGGGAAAACAAGAAAAAAGAATGTCGAGGAATATACTGCTTTTTTCAACTTTAAGAAAATAATTTTATATTAAAATTAACGAATTTTAATTACATTTTCTACTTTAAAGCATACAAGTAATTTTAAACATACATTATTTTACAACTAGATATTCCAAACATACATTACTACACGCGTCCTTAAATTTAATTACTCATAAAATCTGTTAATTTTTTAATGTTAATACCTTATTTTATAACGCCTCACATCTTTGCAATACACCAAAAATCCTTCAGGCGTATTTTTCCGTGCCTTTTTTAATTTTTTCCTAGTCATCCATTGCTACCTAGAAATTGGTCGTATCCTAATGCCTTCGCCAATTGAAGAGCTTTCTCTATTACGAAAGGTCCAGAGATCGGGACATTTTTATCTCGCATTGTGTGTATCCACTTCGTCGTCAACATCTTCATAGGCACATGTTCTTAACGATTTTAAACAAGAATTTAATGAATCATAAATTTTGTAATTTATCTCGATTTTTTATAATAGTTGATAAGCTGTTGGAGGGGATACCAAATTTTAAAGCGGTATCCTTTTTCTTGACGCCTTTATCCCTTCCTGTATAATTTTTTTTAATACTCAGTCACTTGCGTTTTGACATTTTCGATGTACCAAAATGAAAATACCAGTACGAACTGATCAACAGTACAAATGAAGGGATACTAGTTCAAGACACGAGACAACTCCACTGAGTGTGAAAGGGGATATTGAAGATGTTTTCTAGAGAATTGGACAATAGAGTTACAGGTTCACTATCTTGTGAAGAAACGCCCAGAATTATATTATTCTCTGCGAGTTAGGTACTAATAAAACTATTCAAGATTTACCACCACTATAAACTGTTGAAAAAGAGAGAATAACTTGAAATGTCTAGAATAGGGAGAGAAAAAATTGAATCACAAGAAAAAAAGTTCATTAAAAAGAAAATGCATTTCGCTATTGGGAGTTTATTTTGCAAAGAAAATCGTGAAATGTTCTTTTGGGTCCAGGAAAAAGTTCGCTATAAAGAAAAATTCGCAATATAGAGGTCGTAATATGGAAGTTCAAATCTGTAGTTGATATTTAAATGTTCTAAATTTAAAGAAAGCCTGTTAAAGAGCATAAACAATTGGTCCGTAAACAAACATTGTGTATGCAGTGATGATCAGAAAAACATGTTGAGACTCATTGCAATTCTAATTTTTACATGCAATGTCTGAAAGGAAAAACACCATCTCACTATTACACCGAGAACAATTTTAAGAATTTTTCTGTGTCAACAAATAAATTTCGTCAAACCGAAGACCAGGCAGGAAATAATTTGATATTTTATAGCTATGAGAGCAGAGAATTTTCGACTTACGATAAGTATCATACAAAATGTTTTTTATACATTACCTGCTACAAACTTAGGTATTAAAAACTATTTTGGGAGAAAACTGTAACGAGAGAGAGTTCGAAATATGCTGATAGCAGAAGTGAGTCATCATTTATCTTTGAGTGAGTGTGAGTTTACATTAGCATCGCACTACAAAGCTGCATCAGTAATTTTGAATCATTTGATTAAGATGACACCTGAGCTGGCCCCCATGGTGGCAAGGACACCCACTGGACAAAGCTGGAAATTTCCTAGTTGGCCGAAGACCGAATTCCAATTTTGAAGAAGCTTCTGATTCCAGAACATATCTAACAGTACACATTTTCGAGATTCACCGCAAAAAAAAAATCTAACGTGTCTTTTGGAAGAAGTGGAACTCTGACTTTTCTCTCTTCCGTACAGCTTTACAAGATATTGAAGGACGTAAAACTAAATTTGAAGAAAGATGATATCTGTGTTAATCAGAGAGAAAGGCCCTCTTGACACACAGCCAATGGCTTGAGTTCTTGAGATAAACAAGGCTCTAGATCAGTGATACTCAACCTGCGGCCGAAGGCCGTATGTGGCCCCCTGACCTTTTTGAGTGGCCCGGTCAATGGGTCGTTGCTCTAACAATTTCTTTTATTTAAGAACAATGCATAAAAATTCAGCAAGAAATTTTATGAATCAAGCAATGAAATATATCAATTTTGCTATTCATGTTGTACTGATACGAAATTGCTAGATAACTTTTTTCTTTTTTGTAAATTGTAACGGTTAATGATAACAAATAAACGGAGTAACAACCTTTTATGAGAAACTGTTTTTTAATTAACCCTTTATGTCTTCCAAGCGAAAAATATTTTAAAGAATATATGTTGTTTCAAGACGATAAGGATCTTGACCTTTCGAAGAGAAAAATAAACATGGATCAACAGTTTGAATTCTTGTTAAATGTTGTTGTTTTGTTACTTAATGCCACCTGTCTGACGTAGTCAGATCGAGGCCACGAAATTCATCATGGCATCGGGCTATATTGTACGCCTGTCGTTAGCCGTAGCTTTGGAGCACATGCAGGTGACAGTACGATTTGGCTCGGTTCCACCCCAATTTTGAGGGAGGCACTCTGGGAGTGGTCAGGGGCCTCCCACCTCTCTTCCCCTTCACCTCTCTCCCCCTTCACCAACCTCATGAGAGAACTTGCGGCTCGTAGTACTTTAGAGTACCCCATGCCGCAAGGGCATTATACATTTACAAAATCCATGCCTTCTCCAGGATTCGAACCCAGGCCTACTGCACAGCAGTCAGCGTCGCTAACCACTATACAAATGTTTGTATTTATAAAATATAAAACTCTACTCATCACTGTATCACTTTGCACACATCTTTCTCCAATGGCTCTTTTTTTTTTTTTTTTTTTTTTTGATGATCCTTTCAAGAGGAGATATAAATTGGCTTTCTTTAAAAATCTTTAAAACAGCAACAAAATATTTTGTCGGTAGCAATGTCACAAAATGCAGAGTAAAAAAAGCATCCTATAAAATTTATTTACATTATATATTTTGATAAACATATGATCTAATACAGAAATTGTTAGTTCTTTGAAAAATTTCAGTTTATTTGTTCACATATTTTTTTAGTAAAATCAAAATGTATTTGAGTGAATTAGGACAAAAATGCACAAGCAAGTCTGAAATAATTTTAAACAAATAATTCGGATTTTAATCTGGAATTCAGTATAAAATCTTTGCTAACATCTTGCATTCGATAAATTAATATCTGAATATAAAAATAAGAGAGGCTTAAAAGAAAAAAAATCAAATTATCAAGAAGATGGTAGCTTTGTTTTAAGACAAAAAATGCAAACACACACACAAGAGATTTGGAATCATTGATGAAAGAAAACAAAATTATCCTATAACTGGGTAAAAATGCATTAAACTATGCATAAACCTATTTTTTGTGAGTTGAGTTTGATAGTTTGATATAGTTTTAAATAAAATCCAAAATTAAGAGTTTTATTATATCTTATAGCGTCCCCCCCCCCCCAATTAATCCTCATGTTTGCGGGCAACGTGAAATAGTTGTTACATTTATGTGACCCTGCGGGAAAAAAAGGTTGAGTACCCCTGCTCTAGAAAAACGAAGGACTCATTTAAGTTACGACTGTGATAATCCCAGTTTTCTATTTACAAATGCCCACTTTTTAAACTCTGCAAATTTCTGATATATGCGAACTTAATTTCTGATATAGGGTGGAGTATGTTTCTTATATTCCACACCAAAATAAACTGGGAATACACACATAACCCCCAAAGTGCAGTTCATTAGAAAACATCTTCGATATCTCCTCTTACACCTCAGTGGAATTGTCTCATGTTCCCATACCCTTGAATTACCCTCCCCTTCATTTATAGCGTTAATCAGTCGTACTGGTAACTACGTTTTTTGTAGCTCAAAAATGTCAAAAACGTAAATGCTGAGCATCAAACAAAAAAAATTTAATTCTTCAGGAAGTGGATAAAGGCATTAAGAAAAGGATACTGCTTTGATATTCCTCCAAACAGCTTATCAACATTATAAAAAATCAAGATAAATTACAAAATATGATTCATTGAATTCTGTTCAAAACGTATAAGAACATGCGCCTGTGAAGATGTCGACGACGAAGTGGATACACACAATGCGAGATAAAAATATTCCGATCTATGGACCTTTCGTAATAGAGAAAGCTCTTCAATTGGGGAAGGCATTAGGATACGACCAATTTCTAGGTAGCAATGGAGGGCCAGAAAAATTTAAGAAAAGGACACGAATTGTAGCAAAAGTATTATTTAGGAAAGGTAAAGAAATTGACGATAATGATATTAAAAATTGGATAACATAGACATGAGTAAAATTTAAAAACTATAAGCCAGAAAAAATCTTTAATTCAGATGAGACTGCTTTTTATTTTTTCAATGTTTGTCTCAAAAAATAATAACATTTAAAAATGAAAAATGCTTTGGAGGAAAAACATAGTAAAGCAAGAATAATTGTTATTGTTAGGAGCAAATATGAGACTGGGACATCAGAAATTAAAACCACTTGTTATAGGAAGAAGCAAAACTCTCTCTCTCTCTCTCTCTCCAAGATGTTTCAAAGGCGCAAAATCTTTGGAAGTTTATTATGACTTTAACAATGACGTCAGAAATCTGTGAAAATTGGATTATAAAAGTTCGGCAAACGTATGGTTAAATAACGCTGCAAAATTGCTCTTTCTTTTAGATAATTCTCCTACTCATCAGAAGGAAATCAACCAAAAATTGAAACTGTTACAGTTTTTTACTTGCCACCAATACACTACATCAAAACTGCAGCCAATGGATCAAGGAATGATAAAAAATTTTAAGTACACTATCGCAAGAGAATACTGCGAAAAGTTATCACTGCTCTTGAAAACAATCAATCCACTCAAAATATCAATTTACGGGAAAGTATTTCAGAAATTTCGAAAGCGTGGAACTAAGATGCTACAGATCGTGCCACTCATAACAGTTTTACCAAAGCTGGATTCTTTGTCAGTGGTGAGAGTTCGGCAAGTAAGGAGGACGAAAAACGATATTTCCTTAGAAGAAATGAAAAAAAATATAGATACAGCCAAAGAAAAAACAAGAAATTACGGATTCTGTGTTGCTTGATGATTTTCTTTTTCTTGATTCTGAAGCTAAAATCTCGGGATCCCTAACTGAATTGGATATTTTTAAACAGTGTGGCAAACAGTACAGCAGTGAATTACAATGAAGACAAAGATGAACAGGAAAAAGATAATAATGCTAAAATCAATAAACCTTCGTATAATGGAATTTTAAATTTATTTGAAACAATTCGACGCGGGTTACAATGTGAAGAAAATACGTCTGAGGGGATTTTTGGTGCATTACAAAGATGTGAAGTGTATTATGAAACAAAGCATTTTTTCCAACAAAAACTCAAAAAAAAATTAACAAATTTTATGAGTATTTAAATTTAACGACCCATGCGGTAATGTATGTTTATAGTTTACTAGTTATAAATAATGTACTTTTAAAATTACTTGTGCACTTTAAATTAGAAAAATATCCTTAAAATTCGTTAATTTTAATATAAAATTATTTTCTTAATGTTGAAAATACAATGTATTCCTCGACATTCTTTTTTCTTGTTTTCCCCTGCAGTTCTTCTTTTCTTCCTTTCATTTTTTTTTTGATGGGTTAGATGTATACATATATATATAATAAATAGATATTTATTTACAAAAAGGTGTGAATAATTACTTTTTAGTTCAATACATAGAGTTTATGGATTTAAAATTTGTTTTAAGTGGTTTATGAAATATATTGAAAAGTGAACCTATATATAATGAATTTTCCATATAAAGAACTTTTTTCGGAATTTAGCCATTTTGTAATATAGAGGTCCGACTGTGTATATACTTATTATTATAAATATTACTAAGAATTATTTTGAGTCTGCATTCTAAGTTATGGTTTAATATATTTCTTCAAATTAATAACAGATAGAGAAATAAAAAAAAAATGGTAAGTGAGCATAAAACTAGGGTTTACAGCCCATGATCCCGGTGGTTTTTTTCCAATCTCGGATTAAAATAACTAATCCGGGGATTTAATTTTTGTCTGTGAATTATATTTTGAAATTTTTTTCAAAGTATTGTGAATCTGATATTACATTTAATGTATCTTATTTACCTTTTTTGAACTGTATACGTTTTATGTTAGTCTTTTTACGTGTTGAACTTTAAACGGTTAGAGGCGGGTGTGTATATTAAACCGAGAAACTGGATATTTATTTTCTGTTATTTTCTTCTGTAACTTTCTTCCCATCGCGAGTACGGTCAGAAAAAGGACATTTCTCACATCTTCAGGATGTCCAGTGTCAGTTAACTTGGACAGAGGCAATTAGAATTTTTGGAACATATCTAGTATTATTTTCAGCTGCGGGATCTCAGAATTCCGAAACCCCGAGATCCCAGTTTTTTGTCCAATCCCGAAATCCCAGGATTTAATTTTTGTCTGAATTATATTTAGAAAATTTTTTCTCACACGAATTTTCTAAGAATTTAATTCTTGAAAAAATTATAAAATTATATTTTTTTTATGAAATATGTAAGTAGAATTTTTTTGTGCAATTATAAGTGTGCCATAGGTAAAAAAAAAAATAAATAAATAAAAATTAAAAAAAAAAACCCCATATATGCACAGTTCTCATTTTTCCTATAGGAGAATATCGCATAGATCTAAATGGCTCACTGCAATGTTTACACAATAATATAAGCAACATCTCAAGAATAGATTTTGTCACAGTTTCTTCTTCAATTAAATGCCGTTAATTAATAGCGGACCTGCTTGCAAATCTCATTGCATTACTAACAGCTCATACTACTGGATCTTCAATTTCAAATGAGGTAACACTTGAAATTGATTCACATTCTGATTCAATAACTGGATCAATTTATATACAAAAACCTTTAAATGTAGCAAAAGAACTAAATAAAGTTATCAAAGATGTATGCAGTCTATAAGATCTGAGACACTGTGTGCCATCAAAAATTCAAAAATAAATGTCTCTTTTTTTGAAAATGGAGGGAGATGTGGTGACTACCTGAAAAGAATATACTCCTATTTAATGACGATAGTACCTACTAGTAGAGAATACAAACGTGCATTTCCTTCGACAGGACAGTTTGTAATAAAAATAAGAAGCCGTTCAAACGATGAAACGCTGGAGGAGCTGTGTTTTTATAAGCTTATTTACAGAAAGACAAGAAATGCAGAAATGCTTTTTTTTTTAAATTTCATTATGTACTATTTTTAATTTTTTATTATGAATTAATTTTTTTATTTGTTTCATTAAAATAATATTAAATCAAGTTTTAACTATATTTTCAATTTTATGCAATTTTAACTATGCTAATATGTAAGTATTTTTAATAAATAGCTCAATCCTAATCCCAAGACTAGTCCCGGGATTGGGATAATGTAATCCCGGGATTGAAAATATGACACGGGATTGCAAACCCTACATAAAATTTCCCATTTTTATGGTCATTAAAAGAAATTCACATTGAAAACTCTTATTTTTGTAAGGAGTTTCATCATTACAGCGATGCTGCAAAGATTTAAATAACAATTACTGGTATTAAAGTATCACTCGTTTACAATGACTATCACTATCGTTTTTATTTTACACTATTTCACCCTTCATTCAAGAAATGATCACACATTTCTTTTGATGTACATCATCATAAATCATTTAGAATGTGACAAAACTTTTTTCGAATATATTTTCCCTTCACCTTTAAAACATAACTCAAGTATATCTCTAAAAGAATACTTTATATACAATTCCTCCGAAAAGTGTAAACTAAATAGCGTAAGAAATTCAACTGTAGAAATCACTCATTAAAAAAGAAAATCGAATTTTCTTAGGATATTTTGTTTTTAAATATTCACAGCTAACATAAATTATTGATTCGAATTTATTTCACAGATTAGTCAGTTTAATTTTAAATAACTGTCTTGTTTTCATAACATGATTGCTGTGGAACAATTGTTAAAGTAGAACTTCAACAATTAAAAACCTTTTAATGTTGATTTATATTTCAGTCCTGACAAGTGGCACATTACATTCAATCTATATTTTTTACACTCCAGGGCTTTTTTCACGCTCACTTCAGGGCTTCAGGGTATTTTTCAGATAAATACAGAATTTACGATCTCGAGCCTCTCGTCATCGTAAATCAGTTTTCTCATGGGCTTTACTCTATTTGGTAAATCCGAATAACACATCCTAGGGAGATCTAAAAAATCTTTCCTTATTTTCCTTTTCTTCTCCTTGCCATTCTATCATTTTATTTTTCCTCCTTGAACAGGTAGAATTTTATCTGGATTACTACTTATTTTTTCGTAAGAAAAGAAATTTTGGGTGCAGCTTGATCATGGGTCCTTGCATTAACAAAACCGATGCAAATAATAACTTTAAAAAAACATAAGTCATACTTAACAATTATATCTAAGATGACGCATACATATTTACTCTCTTTACATTCCGTTTTCCAAAAGGAAAAAAAAATCTATTTATTATTTGTAATCAGAGAATGTATCCTAAATCAACTATATCCTAAATCTGAAAAAAGAAAATCTGAATTTTAAAATTTGGTTGATTAAAATTTTTTTAGTTTTAATAACTGTTTAAATTGTTACCTGTTAAAATCCCCCCCCCCACACACTTTTTTTTCTTTGTTAGAATTATTTTGTAAACAAAATTTTTGTAAAATATGTATATAGAGAAGCAATAACTTTGACTAAGCTTTGTTTTTCCGTGGTAGTCAAAGATTAATTATTTCTCGAGGAATAATTATAGCTTTTCTACAAATATATCACGTATCACATTTTCTCACATTAGCCTTAAATTAATTTTATTAGTGTATTAAAAGACAAGAAAATATATGTAGGATTATTTTTAAAAAATAAAATTAAATATCAATCAAATTCCTTAGAGAATTTTCGAAGAAATTATTAAAGCGATCATTTAGAATATTCATTACCTAAATGCAGTTTTAATTGAAAGAAAAACGTGTTGCTGATTACACACGGTTTCTTTGAAAAAAAAATGAATAAATATATAAACGTATAAAAAGATTACAAATTTAAGTTGGTTATGTCCTAAAACATGTACGATCCAAAGCAAATAATACTCATCATTTCACTTTATATATATATTTTAAGACTTCCAACTTTTAGTGTGTTGCTATAACACGTGTTGGTTATGATATATTAACTTGTTCGTGCTGCCATCTATTGCGTAAATGAAATATGCAAAAATAACTTGTTTTATGTATGTACAATCTAGTGCTGCCATCTATGGTGATACTGGGAAACCTTTTTTTTTTGCCTTTGTTTTTCCAAGAAAACATTAATTTTCAAATCTAATTTGACTGAGAAAAAAAAATCTTAAGTCCCCCTGTTATCATCCGATTAAAGAAGAGAAGAGTTACATTTTTCTTCGGGAAATCTAAGATGTTTTTATGAAGTCATCATTCAAATACTTCTCACTTAATTATGTGGCACCCGTCTGGAATGTTTCCACACCAACACTAATTTCCTAATGTCATGTTGAGCTGCATCAAGGTTTACCGCAATTTGCTGTCTTGGTTTATCAAAAAAGTCTAAAATCACCTACTTGAAATTTTTCGAACCATCCTCTGCATCTACAGCCAGAATCTGTAACTTAACCAAACCTATCAATATATTTCTGCACACTTCTGTAGCATTTCTTCCTTCTTGGAATTCGTACAAAATACAGTAGCGTAAATAAACTTTGTCAGTAATCATGGATGCAACGATCGCGACTAACATAATACTAACATTATATTAGTTGTAGTTCATTTTCTAGGTCAGTTGTACAATCAGTGATAAAAAGAGAGAGCCAAATATGCGTCAAATGAATATGCGCATACTTGTTGAAATTTGTAGCCGGAATGGACAGAACTTTCCAGGTAGACCTAATATAATCCTCCCTTAGCCTGCTTCATTTACACAGATAATTCCGCAACCATCTTTAATATCTGAATTTAAATGTATCTTTTATCTATAATGTATTTTATATACGTTACGTACATATGAGAGAGAAATACAGAAATAATAATAAAAGATAATCGTCTTCTATGTACAGGCAACTCTCCTACAAGCACCACGCGATCCAGAAAGAGGTGAATGTTGAAGAAAATAGCGTTATAGGAAACATTAATTTAGCATGAAAAGGAGATAAGTCTGATAAGAGAAAAACTGCATCGTATATATATGTAACATTTTAATCATATTTTTATGTAACTATATGGCATGAAATACAAACTTAAATGCAATGTTAAAATATAAGGAATATACAAAAAGCTCATAACTTTAAATTAATGATAAAAATTGATATTCAGAAAGAAACATAATGTAATGCTAAGTCTTTTCCTTTTCGTTCGTTATTATAGTTTGTCGAGAACATTTGAAGGAACATAAATTAACTTTTTAATGATGTTTCTTCAGCTTTGTTATGGTTAAAAGTTCCTCAAAATTTTCAGGAGCAAAAGTTTTGAGCATAATTTCGATCATATGGTTATGTACATGAAAATTTTTCTAATTTTACTTAGATTTTTTCTTAATTTTAAACCTGATAAATACATAATATTTTACTTGAACTGCCTGTCAATGTACATTAAATGCATTCAGTTAATAAATAGATATGAAAGGTGAATATTTTTAAAGAATTTTGGAGTAACATGTGCCTTGTTTTTATAATAAAAGAGATTATACACACGACGCGCAAAACTAAAGAAAAAATATTATACCTAGTAATACGTTAAGTTAATGATCAAATCATTCCAATTTTATATATTATTGTCCTACATTTTATCTTTCTAAGTATTTCCTAAATCAGTGATTCTCAAACTTTTCTTTGTTGCTGTACACTTTAAAAATATTTTAAATTTGGCGGAGCACAAACAATAAAATAAGTTAAAAAGAACTTTACTTATATATAATATGCTACTAGAAATCCATAAAAGAATGTAACATATACCACGAATACCCTGTGTTTATTTCTATAAAAAGGCTGAATTATTCGAATTCGTTTTCAATTTTTTTTTCAGATTATAATTAATAGTTAAAAAAAATTTGGCGGCACACTAAAGTACCAAGTCACAGTGGTTGAGAATCACTCTCCTAAATGTTTTTAAGTTTTTGGTTCCATAAAAAGTAATAATTCACAAAATAACAAAATTAAATATCAGTTTATTCTAAAATGAATTTTTAAACTTGTGAACATTTTTAAACATCGACTTTATTTTAATAAAATATAGTCATTTAATAGAACTTAGGTGAAAAATGAAATACTTTAATTAATTCTATGTAATAAAACTTTTAATGCCAAGAATTTAAACATCAGTAACAATTTTAATTTCATTAGAAGCAATATTAGTTATTATTAAGTATTTGCAATATTAGTAAACAGCAGTTTTCTAAAACGAAGCATTTTGATTGCTTTCGCTATTTGAATCTTATTCGTTTTACTAAAAGAGTAAAGGAGCAAAATTACAGCATAGAAAATAAATGAATAAGAGAATTCTTTTTCTCCATTGTAAAAACATTCAAGGCATTTGTTTATCTTAAAATAAACAAATATGAAAATTATTTTACGATGGACCTATTTTTAACTATTGTAGTTAGTAGGTTAGAATTTCTATAAGCTCCAGATTTTATTTATTTTTTTAAATCTTTCGGTGTTTACATGCTATAGTTAAGAAAAACTCTGCTATATTTGAAATATCTCTGCTTAAAATGAAAATTTATATCATATACTTTTCGAAAAAGCATGATTTCTAAGAATCTTATGGGTGCATGACTCTATATTCTGTATAATTGTTCACCAGAGCAACATATATATTTCTGTGAGAAAAACTTATTTTCTTAAAAAAAGTGAACTGTACTTATGAAAATTTTTGTTGTAATAGTTTAACAGAAGATAAATTATCTAAAATTTTATTCAGATATGCAGAAATTTTTACTTATCAGACATTTCCAAGTCTCTATCTTTCTTTTTTTTCTCAAAATCTATAATTTAAAAATATAAATACTAAATTTTTTTATGCATAAAATATCGAACACAGTAAGTGAATTTCTGGTTAAAAAGTTTTCCTTTGATTCAATTTAAACAGCTTTTACTCTTCTATCATAATACAATCAGTAAAAGTTTCATAGCTTTTAAAGAAAAATAAATTATATTATAATGTTTCAAAGAAAGTTGAGAAAATAAAGTTTTCATTGTTTATCAAAAACAATATAAGAAGTAGGCCTCATTTCTTAAATGTAGCAATATTTTCTTAACGTAAAAATTAGTATTAATTTTAATGCATTAACATTCCATATACGTAATAATGATGATTTACGAAAACCAACAAAGATTTTTTTTCAGTTGTATTCCTAATTGGAATACAACTGAAAAAAAATCTTAAGAAATTTATTAAATTGACCGTCAAGTTAAGGCGGACTTTTAAAGAAAGCTAAAGCACACAGCACATTTAATTTTGGTGTACATTTATTAAAATATTTAGAAAGCCATCTTGTTCTATGAATCTTTCACCATCTTTCATAAAATTGAAAAAAAATTTCCTTCGAGAGCCTGTCAGATTTTCCCATGAAACATTTTTCGTAATGATCGAATTAAGTAGAAATCTGCAAATTAAATAGAAATTCTGGTGAATGAGATAAAGTTCCACACTGAGGAATAAAGTTCTACTACAAGGAGAATTCCACAACTGAGCTCTTAAACCTTCGTCAAGTTGTTAAAGACAAATGAGGCCGTTCCTGATGAAACTCGATGCCCTTCCGATTCACTATTTCTGAATGAATTTGTTCAGTTGCTATCTTTAATGAATCTAATTGAGAGCAATTTTTTTCTGAATTTATTGTCTCTTTGTTTAATTAAAGCTCATAATGATGATTCCTTTCCAATCTCACTAGACAACAAAAATGGCGTTCTTCGGATGAAGGCCGACATTTGAAGTGAATAAAGTCTGGCTCATTGCACTTTTTTTCCCATGATTATTTTTTAACTCTACTGTAAATTATTCATTTTTCACCCCTTTCCCCTTGTCATAACTTACTTCTAAGTTATGTTTTGAAGCGAGTCGCAAATGGAAATATGCTTCATAAATTTTTTCTCCGTTAAATCGTAGGGAGTCTAAACATTAAGTGGTTTGAGTGTCTAAATTTCACAAAATGCCCCTGGATGGTGAATTTTGATATTTTTAACATTTTTTTATCAGTATTTAAATTCGAACTTCATCTGTGTTGGAGGCCCAGCGGAGCGTTCTTGATCTTCAAGGTTGAAATCACCACCTTTAAACCCAACTACTTCCGCATACTTCCTTTAGCTAAAGCACCTACTCTTTAAGTTACGTATATCTTGTTTACTGCTTGTGTGACATTTTTGCTTTTCCAATAAGAAAAATGCATTAAATGTCAATAATACAATTTGTTTCCGAATTCAAGGCCTATAAAAACAACAACAAATAACATAATTCTTTATCAAATATTTGTGCCTGGAATATATACGCATACTATTTGTTTTCAATTCAGATATATTGTGATATTTTCAGATCTGTACTTATACCACCTTTTGAAAATAGGCATGAATTTTCTGGACACCCAGTACGTTTCTCTGCGTCTTTTATTGCGTTTCAGAGCAATAAACAAATGCGAAACCAACCTACGTAATATATTTCTATATTCTGTGCATAATTTAACCTCAACAGAAAGGACCTTCACCTTTTGACGCATTACTGAAGATAGATTCAGGTTACAGACAAGTAAACACCTCTTCAAAAGTAAATTCATAATACTGAATTTCCACTTCCTGTTTTTGATACTTAGGTTGGAGTAATTGTTTCTCCGTTCAAGACAAGACGCCATCTAACATTGTTGCAATGTCATTAATGCGCATTGGCGATTTTATTATGCTCTAATATACTTAATTTTTAGTGTTATCTAACTTATTTGTGCATTAAAATTACAAGAGTATGTTGAAATTTCTTATAATATATTTTTATTCACTTAGTTGAAAAAAATTCTGAAATTAAAGGGAAATTTTTAAAAATTTAAATATGCTCATCATATTTTTAGATGTGATGCATTTAATAATGGTAGAATTTAAGATTTCTTAACATATGCTGTGATATAAAATTAACCTCAACTATAATGTCTATTAAAGCAAAGTTTTTTTTAAGAAACAGAATATTTTTTAACCCTTTATACACAGATTGTATTATCTATGAAAGATAAATATCTCAAGGAAACACCCTTAATTCATTTTGAAGTTATGAATTAGGTTGCGGAATATTTGAAATATGCACTGAGCATTAGTGTCTAAACATATTTTTCATTTCAGTAACAATATAAATTGTAACGAGCCCAAAAGCTTATTATTATCCTTCTTGAAATTTTATTTCTAACTTAACTTTAAAATTTGCATTTCGTTATCCATCTACAAATAATTTACATTACCTAGAAATATTACACTAATTTCGGCTCATATAAAATATTTTATTTCCATTATTACACTAAGTCGTTTAATTTTACAAGCCGTGCGTCAAGCATAAGGAAAAATGATATATGTATGTATAATGGAAAATAATTTTTCCATTATGCATATAATCAGAGGCGGATTAAGCGGCTGGCGGACGTGGCGGCCGCCAGGGGCCTCCAGTGCCAGTAGGGGCCCCAAGCTTGATGGATTCTTGTTACAAATTCAAAGTGCAACAAAAAGATCTTGAACAAATACTGTAACCAGGCACGTTTTAAGGCATGGGCCAACTGGCCCTTTGGCTTCATTGTTCTCGTCTCGTTCTCGAGTCAGCCTTTATAAGATTATGGTTCGAATAATTTTTAAGGTCAAATGTTATTTCCGAATGTATTCTCCGAAAAACTAGAAATTTCAGACTATATGTCAACTGGTAACAGTAGCAAGACTGCATTATTATATGATGACCGTTGTCCATGTTTAGGCCTACGCTTACCATTATTATTCATTCAATCAAAAAACAGAAGTCGGTCGAGCTGGTTTGTGCAAATGTAAGTCATACACATTGATTTGTTTAAGGTTACTGTCTGTACGAGTATTTGACAACGTATACCGTGTATTGTCTACTTTTAAGCACTGGTGTAACTAGTCATGAGGGGGTCCTGTATCACAAAATAACTTGGAGACCCTTAACATTTTACGATTTTTTTCTTATATTGAGGCCCCTGTAGTTTGGGGCCCCGTATCATTGATACGGGGGTAACTACGCTCCTGCTTTTAAGGGTCATAGGTGGGGCTTACATTTGAGAAGGGGCCCAAGATCTTAACAAGTCTTAAGACATCCCTGATTGTATAACTCCGATGATTTTCACTTATTGGAGTCGTGCTAGCCCTAGCCATCATTCTTCCGTATATCTGTATTGTTGCAATCTGTGCAAATTTTTCGCATGCGTTTTTTGAACAAATTTTCTTTCGAACAAACGAATAGTATTCAAGCGAAACATGTTCGTTTTTAGTTCACAACTGTGCTTAGTTACTCTCAGATACATCTTACATTTATGGGGGGGGGGGAATTTCAGTATCAAGAAAAAGTTATTGTAGTCTAATGTAACTTTGCCAATACATTTGCCCAGATAACATATTTAATTGACTAAACTTTCAAGGTTCCAGGTTAATATAAGCGCGAGAAGAGTAATCTAAAATGTGAAATGATGATACATTAAAAACCGATGTAACTGGCAGAATTTTAAATGCAAGCATGCAAATATGCATACATTGTGTCGTACAAGTATCGGGTATCAGTTTGTGGGATGGAATTGAAAGCATGTTGCTCTTGATCGGTCAATATAAGTTTGGGATTCCTGTTGGGTATGACACTGTAGTTGCCCTCCAATGCTGCCCCATTGGTGCTTGATTGTAGAAATATCTGGTGATCAAGCAGGTCAAAGTAACATGCTGACACTCTAATAGAGTAGGTTTTTAACCTGTTGAAACTCCTCTTAAATGATGTTCATAAATGGTAGTGCAACAGTTTTAATCACCAGACTGACGTACAAGTTTGCAGTTAGGGTGTGTGAATTAACCTCGAGAGTGCTCCTGCAATCTAAGAAAACTGCTCACACCAGACCGTAACTCTAGGTGCAGGCCCAATGTGTCTAGGGCACAGAGAAGTTGTTCGCAGGCCCTGACCTGGCATTCTTCTAATCAATATACAGCCGTCATCATACAGTGGCGTAACGTACACCCTCCCCCCGCAAACCCCACATCGAAGGGATGGCAGAATCCTTGGGGAGCCTTAGCCTGACTGATGCCAAGTACGGCTTGGAGTCCAAAATCATTCAAATCATTCTAGCAAATCATTGAAATAAGGTGAGTGTGAATTATTAAAAAGATCTAGTCTTCTAAAACCTCTAGAATATTATATCAAAAATTTCAGAAATGAACTTTTAAAAATAAAAGTAGAAGCAACTGACTTATATGGACTCTCGTTTGAAGAAGAAGCTGGGCAAGCAAAAGAGAAAATTTTTCGGCGGAAGTAAAAAAGTCGGTTATTAATTTTTGAAAGAAGGAAAACTTTAATAGTGAATTCTTTTTGTCATATGCGATAGAGCAAGAGCAGAACCATCCCGAACAGCTTATATGTATTAAACTGTTACAGAACATTTTACTGTATTTTTTGACGAGAGATTACTACCTGAAATTAAGAAGAAACCTACACAAAAACTAAAGGGAACTTACAAAGACGATATTGAATCTTAATTTTGACTATATTAATTCTTTTACTATTTCTATAAGAAAACAAAGATATACAATGAAGACCCCTCACTAGAAATTTATCGATTTGCAAGAGAAATCCTAATGAAGAGATACTTTTAAAAATATTTTAACAATATAATATAGATATAGAATGCATCAGGTGAGAGATCTTCAGTTTTAAACCGATTTAAAAATTATTTAAGAAATACTATGGGAGATAAGACAAATTGAACAACATGGCCATATGGAACACAAGATGCTTGGGATTAAACAAATACGGCAAAAATAATTGACAAATTTACCAATGAGAAATCAAGAAGTAAAGTTGTATAGCAAAACTGCAAGCTCTTTAGTAAAGGTCTTAATTTCTTAAAATACAGTTAAAATTTTTCTTTAGCCATTGAATTTTTTTATATGCAATACATTTTATTTTGAGGTCAGCAAATCTCTTTTCATTATTTTAGTTGTTCGACTCTTGAACCCGTGGGACTCGAACCTTTCACCGCCAGGGGCCTCCAGCTACCTTAATCCGCCTCTGCATATAATCACATTTGTATAATGGAAAAGTCTCATTTGTAATACGCATATATATATATACATATCAGTTCTGTGTTTCACATTAGAACTAGCAGCATGGTCCGGCGATGCACGGGCTTTTTCGAGTGTATAACTTTATTCCCGTGGAAATTTCCCCTCTTAGTATCAGAATTTCCTCGTGTATATGTGGTTTCTATATCAATGTTATTAAAATTTCTTTTTCGAAATTATTTCCACTTGTTTGCTTGATTGGATGTGTCCGTTTCCCCTCCATTTGGCCCGGCGTTGCACGGGCTTTTTCAAGTGTATTCCCGTGGAAATTTCCCCTTCCCCTCTTGGTATCTTATGGGAGGTTGCTAAAAATGTTAAAATTAATATTTACACTGATAGTTTATCCATCCATTATTATCCTTAAAATTCCTAACAATAAATCTGCCTATCTTAATTTAATTAAGAATAAACTCTCTATGTACCGCAACTCTTATAATATTTTCTAGGTTAAGGCTCATCATAATTTTTTTAATGATATTTTGCAGATCATTTTGCTAAAGTCACTATTATTAATGGTGTTGAGGTGAATGTCCCCGCCCCTCGCTCTTATGTCATCAAAATCCTTCAAAACAAATTTATTGAGGACTGGGAGAGTTGGTGGTCAAACTCTAATACTGGCTTAAGAATTAAATCCTTCTTTCCCAAACCAAGTTTAGATATCAATCCCCATTCCAGTTACGTTACCCAATTCTTAACAAACCATGGCCCATTTGCTTCTTATTTGCATCGCTTCAAATTAAAAACTACTCCCAATTGTCTCTGTGGTTCTGTGGGGGACGCTGACCATTATGTATTCGCATGTCCCTCTGACTAAAGATTTCCATTTGGTATCTCCATCTCAAAATGCTAAAAAAAGCCTGGTTCCAATCTATCCTTAAAAATCCCTCCATTCACTCACCTAAACTAAAATCATGTATTAAAATTGCCTCTACAGTCCGGGATCAGATTCCTTGAGGGGTGTCGGTACTCTTTTGTGGTCACACACAAGCGTTTTCCCCCTCCTCTTCCACAAACGTTTCCTGCCTTTTTTTTCACCCTCTTTTTTTATTCCTTCTTAATCTCTGAACCCTATTTATATTTCTCACACAATTATTTGCAGCTTCCTGGTTTAACTCTTGGTTAACAATATTAGTATACTTTCAGGTTAATTTCCTGTTTTATTTTACTATATTTTTTTAGCAAAAAATTATATCTCCAATAAAATTTCAATAATTTATCTCCCTTTTTCTCTCTTTATTTATTTTTCACTGCTGCTATCTTTTTATGCTTTTTTTAAAAAAAATGGGGTGGAGATCTCGAAAAAAGTAATCCTCCTTTCGATGAATCATTTCCTTTTCTGAAAACTGAAGAACCAAATGGCGGGAAAATATCAACAGAAGTGGTGTCATCAATTGAAAATTTGATTCCAAAGTAACTTTTTTTTAATGTTATTTTTTTTTCTACAATAAAAACTGGATGTGAGGGTAGTTGTTTCCCGAGGGATCTGTTGTAGCTCTAAACCCTCTTCGGGTGAGCTCGGTTCCTCTGGGCATTCATCATCATCTATATGAATGTCATTAAAATTCCTTTTTCGAAATTTCTTCCACTTGATTGCTTCCATCGGGTGTGTCTGTTTCCCCTCCATTTAGCCCGGAGTTGTACAGGCTTTTTCCGAGAGTATAACTTTATCCCAATGGAAATCTCTTTTTCCGTCTCGATACCATCACTTTCTAGTAAGGATGCTTGCGCAATGTGAGGGATTTCTATACTAATGTCATCAAAATGATCGTTTCCTTAATGTCTTCAATTTCTTTTCCTTTACAGACAAGTTTCTTTTTCACGGCTTAGCCCGGCATTAAACGGGCTTTTTCGTGTACAAACTCTTTTTCCCTCTTTTTTTCCAGTGATAAATCTTTTTTGAATTTCATGTTCGATTTGTAATTTACAAAATTAATCTAGTTTTATTCACAAGACAATGCACGATTTTATTATATAATTAATTTTGTAATGAAGAATAGAAAACGATACTGATTTAGTTTTACCAAAATATTAATTTATATCCATTTCTATTAAAGAATTAATGATTTTTTTTTACAATTACTATTAAAACGACACTATTTAATTATTAGTATGTAACTAAAAAGTGTGGAAGGGAAACCTAAGCATTTATTTGCTTCAATTGTATAAAGAAAATTCAAATGAAAATAATACTATCTAATAAAAAAATTTCAGCATTTTTTTATATTTTAAAGCTTTTCACTAAATCGCTTTTTTAAAATAAAAAAAAATGAATAAAACTATTAGTTGTGATGCATCAGAAAATTGTCTTTCCGCACACACATGCTTTATAAGCCTCAAACTCGTGAATTCTGGTGTGTGTGTGTGTCGTAGGTTTACCACATTAATTAGTACAAGCATTTGAAGATTTCGGCACTTTTTTTTTATGGCTCCTTGAAATGAAAAATTGTCTTTTTTAAAAAATATTTTATGTATAAAAGGCAGAAAAATAAAAAACTTCAAAATTCAAAACTGCATAATTTTTTAAAGAAGCTTTACAATATTCCATCTCAGTTTAGTTTGGCAGCGTTGACAAAGGTAAATAATGTACCAATCTACTTGAAAATATAGATCTTAATTTTTTAAAAAAATTTAAATCCAAAAAATCATAGAAATTTGAGAAAAAGGTCATACGTTGTAGAAATTTGAATTTTAATATATATTTCAAGTTAATCACATATTTATATATATTTATATAAAGCATTTATTTTTTAAACTAAGTGAATTAATGCAGTCAATATGTAACAACTTGGAATTACCACTTGGCTTAAAACCGATTTTCGACGCCAACTTTGCCATTGTTACAACAATGCAGAAAAATTGACGCGAAAAGCCAGCTTTTAAAGTTTTAAATTAATATCTTTTTTAACTGATTGCACGGAATTCAAATGGTCAAAATGGATTCCTCAGGTCATTTCTAGTCTTTTGTACCTTTGGGCGGTTCTGCGTGAGAAGATAGACTCATATTAGATACATTACATTTGTTTACCTATGGATTTTAATAGTGTAGTTAAAGTGAAAATTGATTTGTGTTGTTTCTCCTTAAGTATCATAAATTTGTTTATGGCTTTCATGATCTTATTCCATGTAAAAATCTCTTATTAGTTTAGGGATTCGGAGAAAGTACTATGCCAAATATATTTTGTGATAAAAAATGTAAAATGTTCAGTATTTTGAATGTTTGTAAAGAGCATGCCCCCCCCCCCCCCCCCCCCCTATAGCTATTAATTCAGACCAAGTTAGTTCTTTCCAATGTAAGTCTTATATATTTTTGTCAAAGCTGTTTTAATACAAATGCATTTAAAACAAATTATTCTCATCATCAGTTCAAGTGTTAAATAATCTTTGAAAAAACACATCAATAATACAGTGACTAAAAAGAAAGAAGCGAAAATAAATATTATTTGAAGTAAAGAGATGTATAAAAATATTTACTAAACGTTTTAAACTAATGAAAGTTTTTGC
>BMAO01026060.1:0-17705 GCA_019973975.1 Trichonephila clavata
TAAGTTTCACTTGTATGCAGCGGAATCTTTTAATTCAATTTTACTTGCTTTAAAAGGACAGATTAATTCGAAAATTTGCTCACTTGCACTGACCGATGACAATACAATAACTTAATAACTTTGTTCCATTGTCCTGATCAGGATCATCATGATTAACGGTTTCTTATTTACAAATCTCATACCGCACCTAGCTACTAATTTCAGATCCCATTTCCAGATTGGGCGACTAAAAGATTAAATTACAACTTATTTCGATAAAATATAAAAGGGTGTTTTTTAGTTTTATAAACTATAGTTTATTAAAAGAGATAGGTAGTAACCTCATCTTATTTTAATTTAACCCTTTTTTGTCAGAAATTCCATGCGATAGTATATTCGAATGCACCACGGTAGCATTTATCGATGAAATTTTAAAATCCCTACCTATCCCGATTGGTGTTGTATTTTTAATCAGATAACCTGAGGAATAAATAAAGTCCGTAATGGTAATTCGAAAATCAACGTAATTAATTACTAATTTTTTTTATTATTTCTTTTATATACCACTGTCAGATAATTCACATAATTAATGATTCTGCTGCAGTGTAATCTGTTACCCACAAAAGGCAAACGGCCTCCAGAGTCTTTTTTCAAAATTCCTAAATGTGTGTGTGACTACAAATATATATATATATTTCCCCTTTTACACATTCTTTTTTTACTTTTTAACAAGAATTATAACTGTAGCTAACGAAATAAGGAAACGAAAACGCAAAATAATATGAATTAAAAATAAGCATGAAGAAATTCTTCATTTAATTTACTTTACTTTCTTTTGTGTATTTTGTTTTATAGGCATTTTACTCTCGGGTTTATTTTCTTTACTTAGGCATTATACTATTTATCCCTTTAAAAGCCCTTGGAAACCTATACGTTTGATAAAGAAAAGTAATTCATTAGCATTCATAATCTTATAAAATCTTATAATCTGTTAGATTTAAAGGAAACCATATCATGTCGAGAAAACCCTAGCTTTTTTATTTACAGAACAATTTTAGAATGTTTCATTTGCAAAATATTTGCAAATTATATATCTTTTAATGTACTGTATTGTAATAGATAGTGTGCTTTTACTTATTATCCCACATATAGTAGCATTATCCTGAGCACATGACATATATCCGATAATAAAAGTAGCTAAATAAATCCTGAATATATTTGTTTTCCAATGTTTACAAGTATTACATGGTCTATATTTTTATGTGCGTTTTTAATTGCAATGGTATTTGATTCTAGGCTGTTTTCTAGGTGGTGATTTAGAGAATAGTAGCAAGAATTAAAATCACTATTCAAGTGTATAATACTACGAATTTCATGAAATATATTCTTATATTGTTTCAAGATATTTTTAATAACATACATTTTAAATGCTGTTGAAAAGACTTCTTATTGAAATGGGCTACATTTTGGCCTTTGCAGACATGGAAAGTCCCCCTATAGTGAGAACAGTTTCAGTGGTGTTACAATCTAGAGGCGGTCCTCGCTACCAAATTTTGAAGCTTGAATTAATTTTAATTCATGCTCCCGTCGGATGCTAAATAATGCCGTTATTTCATTTTGTCGAGAGTACCAGAGCCAAATTGATACTCAAGGGATCTTTTACATGCCACATAATCATATGACATGCGTGCCTACGATTTTCGTATCCAAGAAATCTATCGACTCCTGCCGGTATCGAACTCACAACTTTAGGCTTACGAGGTGGGCACGCTACCTGTATTAAACCACCAAGCAGAAAATTAGCAAAAACAAATGTGAAGTAAAAACTTATGGGCACGCTACTGTAGTAAACCACCATGCAAAAAATTAGCAAAAACAAATGTGAAGTAAAAACAATTTATTTGCTGATGAATGTGTTTTTAGATACTTCTAAATAATGGGTAAATTGAATCTTATTTTTAATACTTAGTTTTTAAAATGCATTTTACTAATGACATTTTTTATTCTGTTTCTAATCAGCTTTACATATGAAATATGAATACCTCGCCTTTTAACAAAAACTAAAAAAAAAAAAAGCTTCTTGATACTTAAATATACTTTAAGACAAAAATTTACGTCATTAAATTCGAAATAATAAATTTTACATGTCATATATACTTTAAATTTATAACACATCATATACAGTCGACTCTCGATAATTCGAAGTTGGAGGGACCAATAAAAAATTTCGAATTATCAAGTGGGGGAAAAAAAACCTTCAAAATACATGAAGATAATTTTTTAACACATTTAAATTTGAAACTATGTATAAAACAACAATTTAACACCAGCATAAAATTATTTTAAAGTATTTTTTAAAAGCACATATATTATAAATATAAATATATATAGGAGTTAAAAGTCCTGTATTAAAAGAATACATTCAATACATTCAGACATAATCCTGCGCTTGTCTTCTTATACTTGGACCATCTTTTGAACACATTTCACGGCCTTATGTTAAATGAAAGATATGGACGGCTGACAACAGGTCTATTGTCCACTTGAAGGAAAGCAATAAAAGTGTATTTTTGCCTGATGAACCGGAAAACACAAAGAAGAGTTAGCGGACAAATAGTCATCAAAGGGGCTACGTTACAGGGAAGACCCGCAGATACAATAATACACAAAATTTGTAAGTTCCAACCTGTTTGCTACAGGGCTGTACATGATAGTAAATGTTTGAATTGTCGAGAGTTTTATAAAATAACTTCGAATTATTGCGTGTTTTTTTCTAGCCAACCGCAGATTTTACTTCAAAATATTAAATGTATCCAAATGTATTGTTTTAGTTCGAAATATCAAGAGTTTTTCTAGGGATTGAGCATATACTTTCGAATTATCGAGAGATTCGTATTATCAAAGGTTTGAATTATCGAGAGTCGATTTTAATGGTAATCAGTACTAATTTTTACTTGGAATCAAAAGAGCCTGTGTTTTAAATAAAAACAGCATACATTTTTGTCCAGTATAAAATTTAAAAAAAAAACGTTTCAGCCCTAAATTGTCGGAAATACAGCCTTAAATTAAGTTTATTTCTCCAAATTCTATTTCTTACATTTTTTTATTCTACCGTCAATATATTTTCTGTTGTTTTCTTTTTTACAGGAAGTTTCGAAATGATTTCCTTCTCTTAAACTAAATATGTCCTCAAAAAGACTCATGTTCACCCTATTTGTTGATCATTTTTTTCTCTTAATATTTCTTAAAATGAATTCTCCAACTTTCGAAGTAAAAGGTTTAGTTTGTTCAGAGAGTGATTGTGGAATTATTATGTTCACTTTTATTTCTCCACAAAAGTCAAGAATAAAGTGAAAATATTAGTTTAGGCTCCTGTTTGAAGTTATGTGAAATTTCTTTCTGAATTTTAGCTTATACTTCTAAGAAAGAAAAATGAAAAAAGGTATTGTTCTAAATTAGTTTCCTATATTGATTAGCACACGATATTTTTATTTTTTCGAATATCTAAGCATTTTTATTATTTTGGTTTTAAGAAACAATTTCAGTTTATGATTGTATATTAAAGACAGAATAAAGGAAATTAACGATTTATTTTTAAAAGAAGCGTAATTTAAAACTGATTAACTACAAGCACAGTTTATTTTTAGTGAAAATTTTTTACCGAAGATTATATATTCATTTCAGTTTATTTGAAATATAAAAAAGAAAGTCAAACCACATTCGTATAAATAAGTTATAATTAATTGAAAGTACAAAGTTAGTTTTAGAAAGAAAAAATATTTATTCAAGAGGATATACAGTCGAGTCCCGATAATTCAAAGTCGAAGGGATCAATGAAAAACTTCGAATTATCAAGAGTTCGAATTATCAAGAGGGAAAGAGAAAACACTCCCGAAATTTTTTACTAACACATTTAAATTTTAATCTATGTAATAAGAGAACAATTGTACATTTGTTTTTAATCACTTTGAAATATTTTTTAAAAGTACATATTATATAGTAATAAATACTGTACAGAAAGTTAAAATTCATGTATTAAAATATTACATTTATGTATTAATTCTCGAACAGGACTTTTCAGGACCCACCAAATTTCTGCCCATACCTCATTGGGCACAAAATTGTTTCGCACCCGGTTTCCCTCAGGCACTGTCCCTAACACCATTGGTTTCTTCAAGGTAGGGTCCAGTTTGGCCCATTTTCTATTTGGTGCCAAGTGCTATTCTTCGAAAACAAAGTCGAATTAGATTCTAGAAAATTCAATTGCAGGGTGCATCTACCAAATGCTGAGTAACTTTGGTCAAAATAAGACTAGACGTCTTTCAAGAAAATCATTCGTTTATTCTACTGAGGACGGCACATTATGATACATAAAAGTTAAACGTTCGGCTACCGCCGAGAGTACAACCAGTTCTGAATCTATTCGTCAGCTCGCAGACTGACGTCACAAACAACGCCCCTTAGCGGCACTTTTATTTGGCTTCAGTTTACAACAGCTACAAGTCACACAGATGAGCCATAAATCGTTATGTCAGTCCGACGCAAAAAGCACAATCCTACGCATCTCTTATTCACAATAGTGGTCATCCTTTTCTAAACACATGTGTAGTAAGGCCACGAATTAAACGAAAGATATGGACGGCTGGCAACAAGCGCAGCCCGGTCTATTGTCCACTTGAAGAAGGAAAGTCAATAAAAGTATATTTTCGCCCAAGGAACCAGGAAACACAAAGAAAGCGTAGCAGACAAATGGTCATCAAATGAGCTATGTTTACAGGGGAGACACACAGAGACAATACAGCGCAAAACATGTAAGCTCCAACCTGTTTGCTACAGGACTCTTTAATGATAATGAATGTTTGAATTGCCGAGAATTATATAAGATAACTTCAAATTATTGCGTGTTGTAGTCTGGCCAGCCACAGATTTTACTTCGAAATATTGAGTGTACCAAAACGTATTATTTTAGATTGAAATATCAAGAGTTTTCTAGGAGCTAAGCAAATAATTCAAATTAGCGGGAGGTTGGTATTGTCGAAAGTTTAAATTAGCGAGAATCGACTGTAGTTCAAATTTGAGAAAATAATAATTATAAAAAAGATAAATAGTTATCGTGTGATAAGTGGACAACAATTAAATCTTCTACTACTCGTTCATGTGTAAAATACAACGGTTTGTTCGTCTTTCACTGTCACAAAATTTTGATAATGGTGAACTTAGATCATATTTTTGTATGCTCATATGAATCGTGTTCTATTTAAAGTTTGTTTGAGCCTTGTAGTGTTCAGTTAAACATACCATTGAAAATTTAAAGTATTGTATTTTTTTGTATGCATACTATATGTTTTGTCAGAATGTTTAATTGTTAAGCATACCTCAACACTAAAATATTCTAAATATGAAGATATAATGCAGAAGAAAATATTTGCTTTAAAGCAAATGAAACGAATGATGAAGATGCGGAAATGAATCTTGAAATTGTGATTTAAAATTAGAAAAAATTTCAGTTTGGGCTTATTTCATTTTAAATTATGATGGAATAAATAATATTTTATGAACAATAATTATATTGGGAAATACAAATACGAAAGGATTTGAAAGTTTGATCTATTCCAGAGACAGCTCGAGTTTTTAAGAAAAAAAATTTCTTACAAAATGTCCCTAAACAAATCATGAACCATATAAATTATAAAAACTTTCTGAAATAATAAAATACCATATGACTTACAAGATATTTGATGAGGCAAATAAATGCATAAAAATAAATGGAAAATTTAATTTCTAATGCTCAGAGTATCTCATAACTAAAATGATTTTTTACGAAAAATTGTATTGTGTAAAAAAGTTTTTACATTTTTAATAGCAAATTCTTTTTTTATTTCATTTAAATTTCTTATTTTTATAATTAAAGGCACACATACATAAGTTACTTCAATCTAAGAAAATGTAAACTTTAAAACACGTGACACAGCCGATTATTCTCATAATGATCAGAGTAATTCTACTTGATACATGAGAAAAATACTCCTTTAATTACCTCTCAGTCACTATAAACATTAATTCCAAAAATGTCACTTTATCTGCAATCATGTATCTTATTTGCGTGATCATTAATACAAAATCCAATATTCACCAAGTTTTTTTTCCAGAAATTTCTTATTTAAGTACGTTAAACTTTCCATTTACAACCTTCAGTGGAATTATAAATCTATAATAAAACTAATTGTTGCGTATGTCGCTATAATATCTCAATTTTATGGATGCCTGAGGAATACAAGTTTTCTTACATCGTGAAAACAGAGTGTGTTCTGCTTCAGCGATGGCCATCACAAACCATTAATTTACATCTTCTCGTGTTATTAAGCTTTGTTTTCTTCCAAAAGAGTCATTTAGAGGCATTTCAGAGCATCAAGTTTTAATGATCATTTGTGTCGTTTCACGGATCGTAAAACTGAAGTCGTTATAGTAATTTACATTCATTGCTTTTCTATTTTGCAAGCGACATGGGGTAAAAAGTTTTAAAATTTTTGAGAGTATATTTCATTTGAAAAGGCGTTTAACAAAGCGTATTTTAAAAAGGATAAATTAAAAATAAAATGCTATTTAAATTAACAAAAAAAAACCCTCTTCGAATGACTGTGAAAATTTCTTAATCACTTTTGAGACAATTTATGCAAAAGACAGCAATTTGTGTGAGTGCTTAAAGATTTGAAGATAGTTCAGTGAAAAAAAAATATTGTTGAACCTGTCAGATAAAGTTTATGAAAGGTATAAAAAAATAGTTAAAAGATATACATCTTACTTTTGAATTTAAAAGGAAAACCAAAATTAACACTTGTAAAGAACAAAATTTATTTGCTGCTTTTTTTTGGAGAATCTATTGAATGTAATGCATGAATATATAAAAATATAAATACAACCATTCGAATAACACAAAACAAAGTTAACTTATCCTTTGCAAGTTTTTCTTGAATTTCAATTGAGTTTTCTGCAAGTGAGAATTATGTATAATTTTGTTTTTTTTTAAGTGTTAAGTAAAATAAAATCAGTTTAGGATCCGAAATTGAAACCTTAAATTCCAGCTTAATAAAATTATGAATAGAACAATCAACAGCACATCGATGTAATTTCCTTTTTCTAATTAAAATGAATTGAAGAGGAAGAGTATTCAGTAATATTTGAAAAACTTAAGATATGCACGACAATTCTTTAACAGATCATTTTAAATGTCCTGTATTCAAAATAAAATCTATTAAAAATACATATATAATCGTATTTAAAAAAAGAAGCATACAATAAATTAACTTTTGTTTCACTATGTTGATATTCCATTCAAATCCTTAATCGTATAAATACACACACACACACTTGTATTTATATATAAAAATGCAAGTGTGTGTGTGTTTAAGCATCTCTATATTCAGTTATTATCTCTACCTTAATAGTATTAAACTACTTTATTATAGAAAATTCAGATGAACGTATGTGTTATTTTACTCAGGTTTCTCATTAATACAAAGTTTTAAAATATTTTTGTTCAAGAATAAATATAAATGAGCATATTCGTATAAGTATTTTAGAATTTGGAAAACATTATTTTCTTTTTAATTGAAAAAATATGTAAAATTAAGCTGACTCAATCGAATACATCAAAATAAAAAAGACATAAAACAAAGTAAAAAACGAAAAGAATATTCAAACTAAGAATATTTCTTATATGTTATTAAACGTTTTACTCACATGAAAAACATCTACATAAAACTGAGTAATGATATAGTTTTTTATAATTATTATTTTTTACCATAGAAATATACATAGCAACACTTTAGATTGCCTGTATCTTTCTACTCTAAATGCGTATTCAGTAGACATAAATGGATATATATGCGTGGGAAAGGATTTGGTCAAGTACTTTACTTCACTCATAACTCAAAACAATGGGGCATAGGGTAATAATCATCAATATTCATATATTACTCTCACTTCTCTTGAACATGATAGAACAACAAAGAGGCAATTTACGTGGCTTGTGCATATAAGTATAAATCGTCATAAGTATGGCAGTATACATTCATATTTATCTTTTCAGACTATTAGGGAGGATGCTATCCAGATGCCTAAATTTCTATCATTAGTGAGTTATGTCTAATATGATTTGTAACTTTCTATCGTCGAATCTCTTTCTATGTCTTTCTCTTGAAGCGAAATATGTATATTGAGCTGTGTAATATATCTCGAAAAGTGAAATTGCACTATAACGTACATTTTCACTATATAGAAATAATTTCAAAGTGTCAGGTAAGAAAAAGAATGCTATCCTATGAAATAATGCTTGTATTAAGGTATCGAATAACGTTTGGAACCGTGATTTTGATAAAGCATGTAAAATAATTTTTTTTGATGTTTAGTGTTTTTTGAATTAGAGCATATATATAAAATTTTTGTAAGAATATTATTACAAAAAAAAACAGATTTAAATGCACTTTTGAGAAAGAAAAGTAAAGAAGAATAACATATTTTAAAAGCATTCTCCTTTTACGAACAACGATTCTGCAATAAAAGCATTATGCAAATATATAGCTAAGATTTATGGAAAAAACATGGTTAAATTTTAAAATATATCATTTAGAAAGGGATTTAATAACATTTTAATACATGAGTAGAGAAATTTCAGACAAAAACATTAGTTATTTCATAAATTAATAGTAACTCTTAAAGTACGTGAATTTTTCAACAAATCTAAGGCCTGGTTCTGTTGAGAAGTTTTATCTATATGTGGTAAAATAATATTATTATAGAAGCATCTTTTCTATAAACGACGAAACTTTTGAAAATACTAGTCAAATATCTCAAAACTGAATAAAAACAACAGTATTTTTATTAACTAATAATTTTAGACAAAGTTTGAAACGAAATATACACACAAAATGCTTCATTATTTCTGCTCGAATGTTTAATTAACAAAATTATGTGCAAAGTAAAATCTGTTTTAATTATTTAAGAATCCACAATTAAGTCAATAAGAAGAAAATTTACACTTAGAATAATTTAATGGTAATTAGAGATTTTGTACTTGTTTTAAGTTTGATAATTATCAAAGTTATAACTTTTAGAGTCTGCTTAAAATTTTAATTTCTGTTTAATATTATTTTCTCTTAAGAAATTAATTCATAACTATTCATTAGTTAGCTTTCTTATTAATACCCAAAAATAGCTTCCACAACATGCAACATAAATAAAAATATTCATGTAAGCAACCAATTCTCCAAAGTGTTTTTTTAACTGCCGATAATCTGTATTAACTTCTGAGACAGTTTTAAACTATCAAAGCTATGTAAGAAAATATTTGCAAAATCTTCGCAAGTAATTTTGTTATGAATATTAATTAGACAAGACATTACATTAGAAATTTAGCTTAAGCAAATTCACAAAGAATAGAGAAAGAGTATGTTCTACTGAAATCAATAGCTATATATATATATATATATATATATATATATATTTCATTTTTTTAAGAACAACGTTTCGTTATTAGGACCACCATACCGTTAATTCATTAATAACTTAATTTACCCTTGAGCTATCCATGAATGTTTGAACATTTTTAAGGAAAACGAGAAGAAAGTTTATGAATTATTCTCTAGAGAAAGATATTTTCTAATTATAAGCATTTAAACAAGTTTTATTAATGCCGTAAGCCAATTACATATATTTATTTATATGGCTTTTATGAAGAAAATAAAATCAATTGATCTTATTTGGATTTTTTTTTAATATTTCTTTGTTAACATAAAAAAAAACTTATTTTTTGAAACTTATATTTTGAATGTGGTATTGATGTATCTGCGTATTATGCATACACATATTATATATACGATTGAGGCTATTAAATAACAAGACTGATGCTATAAAAATTTTATCTTGATTTCATACACAATTTACTTATTATCACACCTTCAATATACACTCACCTCTGAACCTAAAACACCCCATGCAAATCTTCCATTCTTCGAAATAGAGCAGGAAGTCTTTATGTGTTAGCTGTCTTAGGATGCATGTCGCTTTCTCTTTCCCAGCCTTAGCGGACTCAAATCATATTCCTTTTAATGCAGATTTCACCTTAGGAAACAGATTTCATTCAGTGAATAAAACGTTTGTTTTTACGCTTGGATGCTATACTTGGCTAGGAACCTCCTGGCAAACAATGTGGATTGAGCCGGTGCATTGTCTTGGTGGAGCATTCATGACTTGTCCTTCAATAATGTTGATTTTTCTTTATTACTCTTTCAAGGAGTTCAGCAGGAACGTGATATTGATTAATAGTGTCCCAATTCCATCATGATTGTTTTGGGCTATTTCCAGGAATCTCATATTAAAGTACCTGTCAATATCCCCTCAATTGGAATATTGAAAAACAACTAATTTATTCATTGCTTGGAATTTTAATTTGGCTCATTTCCACGAGGTTTTTCTGGAGTCTGTCAGTGTGAGAATTGTGGCTCTTTCCACCAAGTGAAGTATCTCAATTCCTTCCATTCATGCGGATTGGAATGATCATTTTCAGGATCATAAAAAAATAACTTGATTCCCTCTCACATTCAGTTATTTTCATTTTTCTAATAATTTTGGGTCATTTTCCAATGGCAAATTATAAATAGTGTCAATATCACTACTCAACATTTCTGTGAGTGTCTTGTTGTTCAGTTGTGAGAATTTTAGGAATCATTTTTGGCACCACTCTTTACCCACCAAAATTGTTGTATAAAATATGCCATAATCTTTGTCAATTTCAACGTAAATATTTGTTCAAATTCCCCAAGGTCTCAGTAATGGCTCGAGTACTTAACTGATGGTCAGATATAATCAGACTACCCGATTTGTTTGATACGGTCATTAATTTTTGACGTGGAAAAGGCGTGAATCATCCTTTACGTCTTCTCGGTCATTTTGAAAGCGCTTAAACCACTAAAAATCACTTGCACGGTATAAACCTTCATTACCATATTCTTGTTGCTATAAATTATGTTTCAGTAGCTGTTTTTACAAGTTCCATGTAAAGTTTCACAACAATTCATTGATCTATTGTTACACTTATCATTTTTTTCGGAAAACCAAAAACAAAACTCTATTGTAAACAAAAGCTACAGTTATACTGATTTGTTTATAGAAATGAGAAGTACTGCGTTCGAATGAGAAGGCTTCAGGCTAAATAGATGTCAGTCACTGGCGTTTGGTGCATACTCAGTTGTTTTGTAACAGCCTCCTACATTCTCGTTTTTTTAATAAGCACATCTTTTAGAATAAAATTGTTTTAAATTTGATACAATATTATTGTTTGCATGTTTTATATATATAACTATTACAAACAATTTCTTTTCTTAAAAAATTTTCGAAAAATTTAATTCTATATAAATTAATCTATTTAAGAATGTATGTGACTGAATTATTTTTTCGATAACATGTACAAATACAACCTGGTATGCCCATTCTTCGTACGGGTGAATTAAAAAAGTATAATAATCGAGATAGAAATATAAAAAAAAATCACAAGTTACTATAATTAAATTATATTTTAATTAATTTTAAGTAAACTGCAAAGCTATTAGGCTTAAAAAGGCTCAGAATATTGATGCTAAATTAGTGTACAGAAACTTATGAATCAAGCAACTCTTAGAATAAAAACTTTTTAAACTTTTGAATTTCAGCAATTCATTTCAGAAAAAAAATGCTTCGTCAAAATATCACTGGTTAAACTAGAATTCCATGTAAAAATTCTGCTACCAAATAAAAAAAAATAGAATTCATTTTTAAAGGAATAATTTTTTGAACTATTTATTCGAATAACAATTGTTATATATCTAAGAAAAATTATGGATAAATACAGCAGTGGCATGTTAGCCAAATTTAAATTCAATAATTCTAATAAATCGAAAGAAGAAATTTTTGTCTGTGACTCTCGCCCACATCTTTTAGATGTCGAATTTAGCAAAACTTGCTGTTAGCGTGTTTGTCCTCAAAAGAAGAAACATGCTTGACAGATTCCAAGTCTGTAAGACTTGAAAACTCAAAAACATTAACATATAAATGTAACGCACCCGTAAAATCCTTTCCATTACGTTTCTAGTGGATCTTCGCTCAACAACGTGAACATGGAACCGAAAGCCGGAATCTTTCTCTACAACACTCCCCCAAAACCCTACTAAAGGATGAAAAAAACAAAACCCGTTTTTAAAATATCTCTACCAAACAAAACAAAACTAAAAAAACTAGAAAACCACATTTTAAAAATGTAGGTCTAATAAACTAAAAACGGATTTTTTTATAACGCTCCAGTAACCCCGTTGGAAATCCCAAAAAGCCGTTCTTTTATCAGATCTGTTCTCAGTAAAAGAAACATGTTAATCAAATTTCAAATTTGTAGGTCTAATAGCTCAAAAACAGAGCTTTATTTTATCTCTAACATACCCAAATTTCCTTTTGGGGATCGATTTTTGCAATACCGGTTCATAGCTGATTCCTGTATTCAATGAAAGAAATGCGCCTGTCAAGTTTCAAGTTGGTTGGTCTTATAGTTCGAGAAATCTCGCGATGAGTGTGTGAGTGAATTGCTTTTATCTTTTATATTTCAATAAAGATTAATTTTTGCATAATAATTGAATTAAAAGTGATAAGGTTAAGATTATACATTTCAAAATCCATGTTTATTTACTATATGTGAAAAATAATACAGAAAGCATATAAACATACTAACCATAAAATCTTAAGTTTAAAACTATTTTTAATTTGTGCATGCAAAAATTATTATCTTATGGGAAGAGATAATAATTTTAAATCAAATTTTATTAAATCAAAAAATATAATGGAACATTAAAAAAAAATTTCTAAAATAAAAAAAATTTCGTATTTTTTTAAAAATTACTTTTTTTTAATTGTGTACTTCATAAAAACAACTAATTAGCATTAATCAGTTATCAAAGAAAAAATAATCGAAAAACTAATAATTATTTATAATTAAAAATAACTGAAATTTAGCAGTACACAATATAAAATTGGCAACTTGGATAACAAAAAACACAAGAAAGCATTTCAAGTAACATGTTTAATTACATAAATTTTTTCTAGAAAATTGACAAAATGTTTACAAAACAGAATATATATTTATAAAAAATTGTGAAGTTGCCTCATAAAATAAAATAAGTTGAAAAAAGGTGGAATTACAATTATTCTTTATATATATTTTTAACACTTAATTAGCAAGAAAATATTATGTTCTGCCAAATATAGTACGATAGAAACTCACAATATAGTAGACACAATTGAAAATACAAGAATGCTGTATTATTAAATTTTTTTCTCAAATTACTTTTATAAATACTCTTTTTTTAATGTGTATATATTTAATTTAAACTAATTGAAGACAAGTTGGGCATTGTAAACGAAAAGTCGAATGAAACGTCCTCTAATATAAAAAGGGGCTTACACGTTAATTATTTTAATTAATTAATTCTTTAACATCATAATTTGTTTCTTTCCCAGCTCTTAAGACTATTGCGATTTTGTTTATTATGAGCTAAGTCCAAGAAAAAAATTATAAATATTGTCACCCCCCCCCTTCTTTTACCATTCTGTATGAAATGTATGCTTTGTCAGAATGCCTATAAACTCTATTGATTATCAGTATGAATAAATTCTAAACTATAAAACATTACATGATCCTTATTTTTCTAAACTGTCTTAAAATTACGTCTTTTTCAATATAGAATCTACAATGAATCCATTTATAAATGCTAGGGACGAAATTCTCCTGTTAAGAGAAATATTTTTTACATTGAAAAAAAAAAGAAATAATATTAGTGCATTTAAACTTTATAATATAACTACTTAAAACTATTTTTTTTAACTGAACATATCTTTCGGTTTTAAAGTTTCATTTGCTTATATCTTAAACTATATTGAAAAGAACAACTTCTAAAATCCTACCTGCTGCAGAGTTACAAAAAATTATAAAATTCACAAACATTACAAATTTACAGTAAATGTCATGAGCAATTCTATGTAATATTTACATGGATAAAATCATCTTTGCCTTTTATTATAGATTAGAGGGGAGTTCTATATAAGGATACGAAATTTATATATGAATTGAGGTAGGAATAATAGTTATAATCTCAATTCTGTCTGAGGTAGCACTTAAAAGTGATTGGGCACAGACTAAACACAAGTAAATTCCTAATTTTAAATAAGAAATTAGAATGTTTGCCAAATTTGTATAAAATCAAACGAAATTCTTAAAAAAAATTGTTTCGCTTCTATATTCTTTTTATCAATAGGCAACATTATACTTCATTATTAAATTAATTCGATGATTAAAGTATTAAAACTTTCATTAAGTTATGTGAAGAAATATAGCATAATTATAAAACACATAGAATATTATAAAAAATTACCATCTCTATGTAATTATCTCTATGTAGTTCAAGAAAATATTATTTAAAGATATTATATGAATAGCAAATAAAGTTTTCTTTTAAGAAAAGTATTAACCTTAAGCTCAAGGATATATTCATTACAAGCAACTGGTAAATTTTATGAAGTATAGAACAAGTAAAAACATGAATTAAATTTAAATTATATATACGAATAAGATATATTCGCAACTTTTTAGAGTTACTATCTTGAAAAATATTCATCAATTTTAAAAAGTCCTTAAAATTACATGAAATAATTTATAATAAAAACGCATAATTTCTAAGCATATAAAACAATATCTTAAAATTGTTTTTATTGCAGACAATATAGCGATTAATAATCATTCAGCTGAATCTAAATGTTTATGCAACGAAGAATTGAGAGTTTAAGCATATGGTAATCCATTTTTTAAAAATATTTTTTTAATCTCAATGCATTTTTTGAAAGAAACAAAAATCTAGGAAATAAACTTGCGTACTATATTTTATTTAACTTCTATGATGCAATAATATGCAGCATGGTCAATTTTAAAACTGGCCTTGTATATGTAGTGATAGATTATAATTTCAGTAGACTAAAATAATTTATAATATAATATTATGTATATGATGGATGAGAAGTTATAATTGCCTTTTACCATGAAAATGTATGTTATTCACACTTCTCGAGAATAATTTCTATTTTTACTAATTTTTGCCTTAAAATTTCCATGCATCACTTATGAATTGATTACGAAGATACTACACTTTCCTTGATATGGAGCAATTCTACACAATCCCAACATTTGTCATAATAACTATATCACGCTGTCATATTATTTAAAGTTTGAGTTGACAGTATAATGATCGATCGTTTTCCCATCCTTCAAAGCTACATGATTCACTTTGGATAACTAATGCTATATGTTTAGATTGACTTAAATGTGAGTTATTATTTTATAAGCCTTCATAAATATATATATTACAAAAAATGCAAATGCTATTAATAAACCTAAGATAACTATAGTCATGATAGAATAATTGTAGTAGTCATTAGTAGTATATATAATAATATATATATGTAATACCACTAAATATATTAGATCACTAGAATAGGTTAATTATTTAAAGGATTGATATTACTTTATTAACTGACGCGATTTTCTTGTCAGAGGCCCACTAACCAACGACTAGTAAGCATCGTAGCAGCGCGTCCACGCTCTTTCGCCCTAACTGGCGGTACGTCACCTGCAATCGCATAATGAGTTTTATTTAATTTCTAACGTCCTCCCAGAAGGGACTGTTTATCTATCCTTCCATTATTAATGTTTCTATATTAATGTCTGCCTATAAATGTTTATATATTTTTAAATGTCTGCATGTTCTAATTTCCTTTTGTAAATATTCCCCATGTAAATGTTTTCCTATAACTCGTAAAAATTGTTTGGTTTCTTTAAACTATGTTGTCCATTCTATTTTTCAAAGGTAACCCATACACCGTAAAAACCCCTAGACACCCCGCCAAATAAAACCCCCACAATCTGAAGAATCTAACTTTTTCGGAAGATTTCGGTTAGATTCCCCACACACACATATATATATGTTATGTTAGTGTGTTTAAAGGCCTCGAGATAACTAACAATTAACAAATAAAACTGTTTTTATTTTAACAATAACTATAATAAAATGGGACAAAACAATTAAGTTATTAAAACATTTAAACGCGCGTCGTTGCCTAAATTGCTTTCATTACTCTGAAGAGGGATTATTTCTCTATCGGCGTGGGTCTATTCTCTCTCTCCTGCTTGTCTCACTTCTCCCTCTAGTCTGATTGCCGCTCGCTCCTTCCGAAGCTAGCGGGGTTACGTCACACAACACACACACACATATACATACATATATATATATATATATATATATATACACTCAAGAGCCAAACATTATGACCGCCTGTCAATAACGAGTTGGCCCACCTTTGGCACGCAACACAGATTCAACCCGTCTTGGCATGGATGCCACAAGACCTTGGTAGATGGACCCGGAGACAAATTGTAGCAGATGTTTACGCAACGATCACGCAAATCCGAGATACTGCGAATTGGTGGTCTTTGAACTCTGAGCTGCCGTCCCATGACATCCCAAATGTGTTGTATCGGATTGAGATCCGGTGAGTTAGGCGATGAGGGCATCAACTGGAATTCAGCATCATGTTTCTGGAACCACTCCAACACAATTTTAGCCTTATAACATGGGGAGTTGTCTTGTTGGAGCATTCCATTTCCAGCTGGAGAAACAGAGGCCATGTAAGGGTGCAACTGGTGCTCAGATACCCGCAATGATGCTCAGATACAATGTACCATACATGGTTTGCTCTACCACAATCATGGGTCCCAGAGACGCCCAAGAGAACGTCCCCCAAAGCATAATAACACCACCACCGGCCTGTCCATTGAGGGAGCAACTGTTCGCCTGGAAGACGGCGTATCCTGACATGGCCATCAGCGTGATGAATGAAAAAACCGTGATTCATCTGAAAAGACAACTCTATCCCACTGATCCATGAACCAGTCGAGATGTTCCCGGGCCCAGCGCAGACGCAATTGGCGATGACGCTTGGTCAGCAAAGGTACACGAGTGAGAAATTTGCTGCGTAGCCCTATATCCAACAGTGTCCGCTGAATAGTGTGCTCCGATACTACTCTACTTGGCCCTGCATTGCATTGGGCTGACAGTTGAGCCTCTGTCTGGCTCCAGTTTTGTTTCACCATGCAAGACATGCAAGACAGTCTCCAACGACCTTTTTCCTTTGATAGCGTGTGGACGTCCAACGCCATGTCATCTACTGCTGTTTTCACCGTCATTCATCTACTTTGCATAAGTACTAACAACTGTAGATCACGAACAACCCATGAGTCGTGCAGTTTCGGAAATACTTGTTCCAAGCATTCGAGCCATTACAATCTGCCCTCTATCAATGTCGCTTAGATTCGCAGCCTTTCCATCACACACAGCATTAAGGGGAAGAATGATTCTTCAGACTCTTTAGCAGCAGTTAAATACCACTTCCAACTGATCATGTGCCTTCCACGTCATCCAGGCGAGTTCATTGCAAAATGTAGGGAGTGGTCATAATGTTTTGGCTCTTGAGTGTATATTTATATATATATTTTGACTGTCTAGGTTCTTATTTGTATTTCAGTTTTATATCTTCTTTAGATTCGATCTTCAGGTTTTTTTTAACTTTATTTCTTATTATGTCCTTTGTTTTCTGTTTTGTTT
>BMAO01026061.1:0-29137 GCA_019973975.1 Trichonephila clavata
TATGATACCTTAATATTCTGATTAGGATGGGTATACGGGAAATATAATACATTGATGCAACAACTTATGAAGTATTGTGCATAATATATCACACCAAGCATGGTATTTTTTATATTTAAAAAAATTATACATCTATAACCTCTTTTCTATGTGAAAAGTTTTTTCCTTTCCACATGTGATTCTTTAAAAATTTCTTGTATTTCATATTTTCACATTTTAGAAAATGCTATTTATGATATATTTTTTCAACAATGGAATGTTTAGTATGCTGCTTTCTAAATTCACAAAGTTCTTAATGTTCCTAGATTAAAAAAACTTATTGAATTAACGTTGAACTGTTGTAAAGCAAACTACTGCTTTAAGTAATATAAAAATAAAAAAATTCTTTCACACACAAAGGTAGCAAGGGTTATTGATAATTAATGCTCCAATAATATATTTATAGCTATACATATATCTCATAAACTTTGGAATAATTTTAATAAAAAGGATTTCCTTACAAGCAAATAAAGTAATTCATCCCTTTTATCAAATATTAAATTCATTCATTCTTTATTTCAAGGAAATCACCACCAAATTACTTTTCACACACATTCTTAAGCTATATTCATTAATATTTTTAAAGCGACCGAATTTCTTTTTCTGTAATGTATAATTTTACTCTGTATTACTAATCAAACATATGGCCTAATCAATTTCCAATTAAAAATTTTACGAGTTCCTTTAGATTAAATAATAATTGAATTATTTTTATTGAATAATTTCTACGAGAAAGTACAGTTTCATTTCCTACATTTGATTAGCTTTAGGGCTAATAAAACCGGATCCCGTCCACAAATCTGAATAATAAATTCATTGAATCTCGAAAGAACTCTTTTGTCACCTTATTATTTTAATCAATTATAATTGTAATGCATATTTCATTTCACATGAAATTTAATTCATCTCCGTAATAAAATTCAAGGGGAATTAACTCACGCATAAGTTTCTTAGATGGACATTTTTCGAAATTTATTTTAAAGAGTTTGGAAGAATTATTCAAAAATAATAATGAATTTAAAAGTATTGATTGTTTATTAACGAAGTATTTCTTAGATACTCTAGGACTGTTGTAATTTTCAACCATGGCCAAGTGACGCCTCATTGATTCAGTGTCAAAGACAATGATTGCTAGGTACAAAATCTCGCAAAAATTTTTAATTTGAGACGAGATTTAGAGACAAATCATATTCTTGAAAAATTAAAATTACGTCTTAGTTATTTAAATTAGATATCAAAGCCGTGACGTAACAGAATGCCAAAATTAAAATAATGGAGAAGCTTAGAATATGGTTTTCTCCTTTTACATCCGATCAAATTGAAAATATATTCTTGTATCTTCATTTATCAATTTTAATGTAGTATTAGTATTAGTTGAACCAACCTATATGTTTCTAAAGTATAAACACTAAAATGTTTTCAGTGTTTATTCAAATGCCTACTTTTTTTCATAGAATCTGAGTTCCGGTATAGTTTTCACAACTGGACCTTGATTCAAAATTGCAAAATTGTCCTCGTGTGTTGTTATTAAATACTGTACTTAAAACTATTAATTAATCAAGCAGTTTAGTAATTATTTTTATTATTTTTCACTTTTAAGAAAATGTATTCTGTCATTTCAAATATTTTAAAACTGAATTTGATGCATTTTGTATGAGTATAGTACAGCTCTTAATATTTGTCTAATAAACCATTAAATTTAAATACAGAGTTAAAATTATATTTCAGTTGTAGATAAATTGCATTTTAAGTTCATTACATCTTGTATGAATTATAATACATGGTTTTTCTGCTCATACTTTGACTGAATACTTTATTTTCCATTTAAATGCGTTTAACACGAAGTAAAAATTTGGAAAATCAATAAAATAAACAAGGAAAAGAAATTTCTTTGTTTTCAACTCCAGGGTGATGGTACAGATATCATCTTTGTGTGGTAAATCTACCGTTAGACTCTTTTCCTTGCTCAAATTATTCCTTTAATTATGAAAAAGGGAATAGTTGGACCAAGATACAGTTAAAATTAATAGCAAAAAATAATAAAAATAAAGCTCTTTTTTTCAAAACAAAATTTGTCCAGCATCAAAAGATCCGAAAGTAATTTTATGAAATTCATATTATTTATTTAAATTTTAAGCAAATGAAATCTTAATTATTATTTTCAACAAGCACATAAATAATATTTGCTATAGACTTGCTTACTTTTCCTCTAAAGAGAGAGAACGTCTTGTTTTTTCTTTCTACACAATGTTTTGAGGTGAAAAAAACTGTCCCAGAAACAGGCTGTGAAAAATCGGGAATTCCTTTTATTTTGTTTAACAATATACAAAATTGGTAAAACCTAATCTTTGTTGTGGTCCCAAGAAGCAGTTTTTACATAATTTGAAAATTGATTTTTAGTGTTTTTGAGTATCTGTTTCCATTTTCTTTTATCCTCCTTCAACAGATGGCAAAAGCCATACTAAGTTCAACTAACAATATTCACGGTCATATTAATCCTAAAACTTTATAGAATTTGCAAGAATAAATAAAAACTAACAGAGTCAAGATGCAAATTTTCCTGTCTTTTTGTGGCCACGTTCCTCCTTACCCTTTTCTCTCTTTTTTTTCTTCCTCCTATTGGCGGCTTAGATTTCAAAATGAAAAATTTATGGGTGACTCTTGAAATATATCAACACCTCACGAAAAAAAATACATTGACACGATAAAACAGAAATATTCTCCGGATCAAAAAGGAAGGAATCGAATGTACTTGGTAGGTACATTTCTTAAACAAGCAACGTAAGTCATTTATATTCATTGATATGGGTTTAGATACTTCAATTTTTTTTCTGGAATTAAGTTAAGAAATTAAAGCAAATATAAAAAAAATTTAGAGATTTAAAGCATAAACAAAATATATGGAGTCCAGATTTTCCATTTTTTTTTTTAATTAGAAAGGCTAATACAAAAAGATTTTTTTGACATTTAAAACCGGAAAACAAATTTATCATTTGAAAGTGTTAAACAAAATAGAGAATGTTTATTTAAACAAGGTATCAATCATTGGCATCGCTAAGTAATTTTAGCGCGTTTTTCACATGTTGTATTTTACAATAATGCAACTAATGAACTTTTTGTGAAGATTTCCTCCAAAATGCAGGTAGATTTTTTTTAAAAAACTTTTTGCAAACAAATTTACTAGGTAAAATTTGAGAAAATTTTGTTATAAACTAGTGAAATTCAGGAAAATTTGTAGGAAAATTCGGGAAAACTATGGGGAAATTTAAATATGATTCGGCTCATCTAGGGCACAAATGCGACCAAATGCCGAAACCCGAGGTCAATTGGTTGCTTATTGGCTGAGAAAAAGGTACGACAAAATATGGAACGAAGACGAAATTTGCGTCCTAATAGCGCTTTTGTTCCACTACGCGAAAAACGCGCTAAAAATGTTAATATACGACCATTTACTTAGCATTACATCAGAGGAACGGAGTAGAGTTTTTAAAGCGAGTATTGTAAGACAGTGATGTATTTAAAAGAAACAATAGCTCTCTACTATCACAATCAGGGTTTAGGTTTAAAGAAGTAAAATGTCGAATTTTTCAAACGGCAATACCTACTATTTCTCATCATAACGTGAAAAAATATGATGGTGAATAGAATTGCAGCTTCTACTGTACGGAGGAATCTATTAAATTTCGCTTGTGATGGGACCTATCACAACCAACAAAAATTTGAGAATTTAATGCGTACACTTTGGATTTCAGATATTTTACATGGCTCAAAAGCAATTGGAGTGAGATCAAGTGTCCTTGAAGTTCGTGAGAATATTCAATGATGGGAGATTATTCTGTCACCAAAGTGTTGTGATGACTAATATTTTACAGAACATCACACATTCATAGAGAATTGGCAGAAATCTTTTCAAAGAAGTAAAGACGAAGAATGATAGTGTTTGTTAACCCAATCGACACAGGTATTTTTTTCGTATACCCAGACATGTGATCATGTCTAGCTGATTTGAATTTGTCCAACGTTCTTAGTTGTCTTTGAACTAACATTACTAGTCAACGAGAAATCCAGCCCACAAAATTAGTGGAAATAAACCTTCTTTTACCTCAATTTTCTATCTCATGTGGAATTTCCGCTAGGTGAAGTATAAGCAAATAGAGATGCTATTTAATCATACCGATATCGAACATGCCGCATCTAATTTACATAAAACTTTGTATAAAGTTCTTCTCTTAGTCCTCAGTTCTACCCTTGATATATATAAATGCATGTGATTTGCTTATTCAAGAAATTGAGGGATTATTTTTATATGGCTGTTTCTTTTAAGATGTTAACATGATTGAATGTTGAGTAAATACGTTTATGTTTGAAAATTTAGCTGTTTGTTTTAATGTTAATAGATTTAATGTTTAAAGTTTTTCAGAATTTGATTTAATGGTTCTTGAGTCTCACTGCGTAAATGACCACAGATTAATATCATTATAATCCGCGTCGAGAATTCAGAATATTTTCAGTAAATTCGGCACATTCTGTGTGGATGAAACTCAGCTAGCGTTTACATTAGTTATTATCAGTTATTAGTTATCATTGTGCACTTTTAAAATAACTTCAGCATGAATAGAAGACATCCAGGAAGAGAGATCGGGAACACTTTCTTCAAATTTTGTACAGCTTGTACAAAACATGAACCTCAATAGCATCGAAATTGTGGTCTTCAAGGTACTCACATAATACCTCAAAGTTTTTTATTAGAATTTCGGAGTCCGGGCAAAACAAGACGCAGTACTCAAATCATTGTCCTTTTTACATCACATGGGAAGGTAATGTATGCCATGACAATGTCCTATGTTCAACCTGGAAATTGTATTTTTCCCCCTTACTTTCGCATCTTCTGTTTTAGAAAGATTCAGTAGAGTAGGTTCCAAACAGAATACGGTGGTGACTGTGACCTCATTGGAAAAGCAATTCGTATTCTGGTGAAAGCTACGATTGTTTTCATTTATTTTGTCTATCACTGTCTACAGAAGTTTTCCTGCAACGAATACCATTCGACTCCGTTTTGAGTTTTTTACTATGACGATCACGTTTCAATAACAAAATTGTCATTTGAAAATTTTGATATTTGTCACTGTAACCGTACAGTGATTGTTAGATTACTGTTTTTCCCAACATTCTTGATTCCTCTACCGTATTAACTCAGCTTTCAAATTTTATTCTGATCCTTCTATTGTAACGTTTTCTGGAGATCAAATATTGGTATTTTTTTAATCACCCTGCATCCAAAATTTTTTTTCCTTATTTCAAAGTTTTTCTTTTTTCTAATTTCAGATGTTAACTATTGACATTTGAAAGGAAGAAATTATTACGAGTTGAGAGGAAGATATTATTACGAGTAGAGATAGGAAGAAACTTAAGAGCTTCTAATTATTTTTTGAATAGAATATTAGGCTGGAACTCTTGATTAAATGCATGTTGCCTGAGTTACACTTGCAGCTAACAGGGCTAATGAATCTTAGAATTACTCATTATTTTCTCAATTAGCGATGAATTTTATAAGTTTTGCTGTTTTGAATTCAAAAGATATCGATCTTTATCAGATAGTTCTCAAAACGAATGTATTCCAGCTTCTTATTTTGAAGCATCAGAAAATAAATTCATTTTTGGAATAACGAATGTTTGTAATATGTACACTCTCTCTCTCTCTCTCATACTTCTATTAAAATCATACCCATCAAAATTACTATTGAAAGGATGTCAAACGCATTTCGATGGATTTTCTGTAATTTAAATTTTTACAAATTGCTTTATCAGGAACTATTATTCTTACTATTTTATTTTTGTTTTCATCGATAATATTTAGTAATTATATGCTTCTTAAATTACAAATTTCATATTGAAAATACTTGAAAATCGGAATTTTTAAACCGTAAAAATGTATTTTTAAAAACAAAAAAATACACACATCATGCAGTATACAGTAGAACATTCACAAATGGATTCTTATTTTTTTCTTTTTGTTTAACAGGGTTTTATATATTCAGTAGAAAATGAACATATCATAGCTGCTTGTCTCTACAAGACCTATTTTAATTATTTGGTCAATGACATGGTAATGAGTTAAATTGTCGTTATTTTAACCTCTAAATGTTTTTTAGTTCAGTCTATTTTTTCATCAAGGTGCAATGGAGAATAACTTGATTTATGAAATATAAGCATTTTTAACTTATAAAATAACTATTATATTATTATTTTATAAGCGTTTCTGACATTCTGGGGTTGCAAAAATTCATACTAACCTAAATAAATTATTACTAGTATTTCAAGATTCCACAGAAGATTCTTCAAAAAATAAGACTTTTGCTTTTAAAAGATTTGCAAATTTCAATTCGATGGTATATATAAACAGATTTAAGAATACTTTCAACTTTTATCTTTGTAGTAAAAATAATAAATATGACAACAAAATTAATATTTAAAAAAAAAGAAAGTTTAATTCACGAATCGATAGTGAAAATATTGATTCTTAAATATAAGATATACACTTTTTAATATATTTTAGTTTCATATATTTTCTCAAGCTATGTAATATAAGGAGTTTAAGTGTTTGCATTATTCTGTATCATTGAGTTTATCAAAGAAATGTTGATTTTCTTTCAATGGTAATTAGATTGTTTTAAATTTCTTTGATTTATCAACTTACTTTATTCAAATAACAAGACTTTAAGTATATTTGGAAACCTTAATAAAAGTGAAAACACTCAGAAAAAATCTACAAAATTGTTATTTCCCTGTAAACATGCTCAATAATATTTTCAGAATGCAGAATGCTCTTTTTTTAATGTTTCCTAAATTTATTTTTATATCTAAGTCAGTGCCTTATATACTTACTAGAAGTAAAAAGAAATATCTCCTTAATTAACCAGACAATGTAGTGGTATACTTTATCTAAGAAAAAATAGAGAAAAAGTCTAAGACCTCTGACACAAAACTATTTTACAGAAGCATATTCCCTACAGTCTTTCTTGATATTTTCTTTCCATTTGGTAGTTTTAATGGTATATGAATTAATCCGAACAAATTATTTAGCTTAAAAACACTGATTGCATTCATATATCAGATTCTAACAGAACATCAAAGTTTTTTCGTCCCTGGAGATATAATAGAGACAACGTAAAAATTCCTCTTGGGACCCTAGAGTGACAGACCAACTATAACAGAGATCTAATAAAAAAAAGAAAGAATAAAAATAGCAGAAAATAAATGCCATTTCTCTGATAAAAGCAGTGGAAGTAACGACCCATTCTACTGCTGCCAGCTAACCATACGGGATGAGGGAAGTTGGTGCCATTTTGACCGTTGCTAACTAATGGCATTGTTTGCGGACTAGAACAATAAAAGCAAGGTGGTCAGATGAATCTCTCTTTCTTTACATCTGCTTCATCTTTATCTCACTGATGCTTCGTTTAACACACGTTTTGTTAGAATGCGTTGTTGCGGCGAAATTAGGCCTAATGAGCGAATTCGATAAGTACGGAATTCTTTCTAGGATGAAACTGGGTTGTATGTAGAATTTCCTATGCGTTATCTACATTTATTGCGATATTCAATGAAACTTAATCAATCTATGCTGTGAATTTGGAATTTCTTTCATAGAAATGTAAACTTAGAATGATTGCTTTAAATCAATGAAAAAAATTGTAAAATAAGCATCGTGTTTTGTATATAGCTCCAATTTACTGTTGTTTGATTTTTAAGCAAATTTATACATTGTTATCCCATTTAGACAAATGAACTGAAAAAATAATAAATTTATAGTAAATAAAATTCGATTCATATTCAGCAAACGTTGTAAAAAATTTTCTTAACGAAAAATTTATTCCTAATATTATTTTGATTTGATTGATAAAATAATTGTTAATTCTAAATATTACTGTAATATTTATTGTAGTTAAGTTAACTAATCAAGATAACTTTTTTTTTGTATAAAATCAAAATTTTCAAACCTTTTTTAATTTTTGTTGCGGTATTTTTTTCGGAGTATAGTTTTTTTTTAATCTGTGATTCCTTAGAAATATTAAAATTTTTGCTAAATTGTCATTTAGTGTTTTTTCTTCTTTGAAAAACCATGTAGTTTCAGTACATAGAAACATGCTATAAATATTTTCACTTATGTTTACAATAAGTAAAGAAAAATTTGTTAAGGAAATAACTCTTCAACAAAATATTGGGAAATTTTTAATACAAAATCAGGCACTGAATTTTGTCTTTTTTAAACGAGATAAATATTTGTAATTTCCATATTTTTTAATCAGAAATGCACCCAAAGGCTAAATGTAACTTTTTCTGATGATTTCTTTTAGAATAAAGCTTTACACTCCTGTGAAAGTGAACAGATATATATTGTTCTAAGCATACCGACCAAAAACTATGAAATGATGCGGAGAAAGCTTCTTAAGTTTCAAAGCAAATTGCGCGAATTATCTCCACATAAGTTACAATGAAACTTCTTGATGTTCATTGTTGAATTTCTAAGCTTTTTTAAAATATAAAGCAATGAATCTGTAATTTGTATTGTGTAGATGTGTTACAATAAAATAGAAAAAGGAAACTACCGTTAATAGCCGAGAACATGTGTATAGTTTAAAAGAAGTAGAGGAATTTATTGGAATATGATACTCCCTAAAAAGAAATGTCCATTTATAATGGAAAAAAAATTACAAGCACAAGAAATCTCAAAAGAAGATCTATGAAGGTAAATCATTCATAACAATCAGGAATTGCAGATATATTGTATGACTTTTAACAAGTAATCAGTTCTCAATTTGTCAAATAGGGGACTCGGTCAAGCCCTCTTAAAAAGAATTTTCAGCTTAGAACTGCAAGGATTGAGAAAGTTTAGCCATATTCTTCAGACATGTCCCAGATCAACAGCCATTCAAACGAAACATAGCTTCAAATTGGCGAAAGGGCATCGATATTAGACTGTTGAACATTGAAGGCAGATAATATGGTCAGACGAACCACAAGATTTTGCTTTTAGATCAGTATCAGCCCACTTAAAACCACGTGGAGTACTGGTGAAACACACTTAAATCTGATTGTGTCAAAAGAGCTGCTGATATTCCTCTTATGTAGATATTCAGATGTGAAATGATGCGTAATTTCGGATGATTTCCTAAATCTCTTTTCTGGTTGTTAAGCAGTAATGTATTTGAATTCTTCTTTCTGTGTTTTGAGCATTTTCTTTAAACACTGAAAGACTTTTTTTTATAAAAATGTAAGAAAAAATAATTGATTGCTTATTTGTAAATATATATTATTTCTTAAAAAAAGAGCATTTGCAAACGTATAGTTAACAATAAGTAGCAAAAATGGAAAGAAAATACGAAAGAACATTTTCCAAAGAATAAATATATAGGAAATATAATTTCGTAATAAAAATATTTAAATTTTTAAGTAATATTTAATAAAAAAATATCTCAAGAAATAAGGAATTTCTGTTAAATTATATGATTATGAAATTGCTATAATTATTATTGTAAGTGTTGTTATATATTACTTTAATTAGAAGGTATTGGTAATATATTATTATATTTTGTGCCAAATATCTTACGCATTTATTTATTTTTTAAAAAAACATATTACATATACAAATCCAATTAAGTTAATGGGTACCTTTTACTGGAGAAGTGTAGTGATAGTTATTGTACTATTATTCATTCATCTCTCTCACCGGAGATTTTGTACTAATGATATTGAACATATAGTAACACTATTTGCATTAAATGGAACTCTGCATTTCCTATTCTGCTAACATAGATACCTCTTATCGTATTCCAGCAGGTCTTTCGATTTCAGATGTCAAGAATCAATCATTTAATATCCGTAGTTACTGAAAAGTCACATAGATGTCAATTGAGTGCACTTAGATGCAAATGCAGACATCTACAAAGCCCAGTTCTGCTGTCATTCAATCGATTGACCAGAACACTCTACTCCAGATTGAGTACCAATCCAGCTGCCAACCAGGGCTTGCCGTTTCTGATAGAATACTTAATCAGGGGCTTCTGGGTATATTCTATCATTTAGTATCACATTGCACACGCTTGGTATAAATGACATCGTTACTAGGCCTATTTGTGAAATGGGTTCGGCATTCCACACTTCGTTACAGCTTTCGTGCAAATGTATATATGTATCGAAAATTTTACACATAATTTTTTATATTACTTCTTCATCTTGTTTGAAACTGATACATGGTTGTGTTTCTAGAACTAAAGAGAATTCAAAAGTTATATTAACTATATATAATGCAATACGATGCATTATATATAGTTATCCGGTATAGTGGTTAACGCTTATCCGGTATAGTGATTAGCGCCCATCCGGTATAGTGGTTAGCGACGCTGACAGCCATGCCGTAGGGCCTGGGTTCAAATCCCGGAGAAAGCATTGATGTTTGTAAATGTATAGTGCCTTCGCGGCATGGGGGTACTCTAAATAGCCATCGAGCTGCAAGTTCTCTCGTGAGGTTGGTGGAAGGGGAAGAGAGGTGGGAGGTCCCTGACAACAATCAGGGTGTTCTCCCTCAAAATAGGGGTGAAACTGAGCAAAATCGTACTGTCACCTGCATGGTGCTCAAAGCTAATGCTAACGACAGAAGTAAAACTCTGGCCCTTATCCGCGATGAATTTCGGGGACCTTGATCTGATGTTACTGTCGATCAGGTGGCATAAGCAACGACAACAACAGCACATATATAGGTGCATATATGTACAATGTGCTTCATATAAAGTGTATTAATACTGCCCGAGACTTTTTTTTTCATTTATGATCAGACATAATTAAATTTCTTAAAAATGGCAAAATGTAATGAAAAAATAAAAATACAAAATAAATCATGTATGTATATATATGAAGGACTGCACTTGAATTGCTGGAGGAATCAATTAATTTCATTGTTGCAGTCATGGAATGAATTGATGAAGAAACATGCTGCTATTTTAAAATATCGGACCAACCGGAAGCTATTGTATATAATCAGACGGTTTCAGATTGTAAAGCTTTTCTGATTGGTCTAGATACACGGGTGATGCAAGATTGCATCACCCTGACATACAAAAGCAGAAGAGTTTTAGTTTTGAGGATATAAGGTAATGGTTAGCTCCCGTAATAACCCACAAAATTAAAAATTCTCATGGTGAGTCTTAAAGGGTTAAAAAAAAAGACCCTTATGAATTAAAATTCGCAAGAGAAATTTTACATGAATTATAATACACACACATAGTATATATATATATATATATATATATATATATTTATATTTCATAGATTGATAAAATCTTTTTAACATCAGAATTATCATGTCCTCAATAGTTTACTAACTTATATTTACATTTTTTTAAATTGACATATTTTATGATTCTTTCTTATTATACTTATATAGATGATTAATATTTTGTAAAATAGTGAATTAACCAAATATTATGTTCTACCCTGACAATCTCAACCTTCTTAAACTAATTTTAACTCTATATGGTTGATTCCTAGATTTAGACTTGCATCTTATTGACAATAGAGTAGTCTGTAACATTATGACAAAAGAGATTCTTTTAGTTTCCATGTAATTAAAATTCCTGTATGGAACAGCAATTGCATCTATCAATTTACAGAAATATTGTTTTGAATTTTTACTTAGGAATGATAACTTAACTACCAACAAAATAGATAAATTAATAATATCAAGAAATTCTTCCATGCTGCTTAGATCATGACTATCCTTTTAACTTCTTAAGAACATAATCATCACAGATACATTGATCGTCTTGCTATTCTGATTTCAAAACCACCATACAACAATAGGATTTCAAAGTCAGCATTTTAGTGGTTTTGCTGTGAAGATTCTGTTTTAACACTTTTCACACAGTTTATTTTTAAACACCCTTCTTAAAAATCTATAATATGAAAAATTTCTACATTTTTAGCAACCAAACCAAATTTCTACATTTTGACAACCAACCAATTTTCTACATTTGTGACAACAACCAAGTTATAGCCTACTAAATTCGAATGTAATCTTTCTTGCGTCTTCCTTACAAGCTGGTATAAAGGATGCGTTTAAGTGCAATTTAGATTTTTCACAACATATATAAGCTTTCCATCGGTTTCAAGAGTGTTGGATCTCCTGGAATAAGCTCTGTGAGCAGAAGTTTTAAAATCTTTTGGAAGAATCCTTTTACTGGGTAATTCTTTGATATTTTTCTGCTTAAACATTTTGGGAGAATTTTGCTTAATAGTAGTCGGTTGTTCTTTCATATTTCTATGAGATATTTTATACTTTGGATTTTTATATTTTGGATTTTGTATACTTTAAATTTCTATTTATTTATTTTGGTCTTTCCTACAGTTGCAAAGGGGAAGGTTGGCGCTTCAAACTAGTTCTTCGGTCCTAAGTCCGAAATTGCATTTTGACTCGCTAGTTTTATTGTATTATTAGATTTGTCTTATTTTTTTTTTTTTTTTCCCTGTTATGTTCATTTTTTATATAGATTTTTTTATATATATATTTATATATATATATATATATGATTATAGATAATGGGTTTATTTCGTTAGCCAGAAAAGAGTTTATTCCAACCAAATTTTATTCCAACAGTTAACAAAAAGGGAGCAAAGCAATTACACCAATATTATTTCAAGTTAAACATTTAAACGCGCACCGTTGCCAATTATCTAAAAAGTTCGTCTTAAGTATTTTTTCACGTCGTATTCGTTCTCCGCCTGAGCTGGGTCTGGGGATCGCCACTCGCCTTCCTGCGAAGTGAGCTGAGTCACATGCAGTGCTACATTCCCTGGGTCCTTCACATGTATGAGATTTCCTCGTTATTTCATTGAATCTTTCTGCAAAAAAATTATTTTTTCTTTCTATCTATTCTACTTCTTATGGCATTAATTTTCTGAAGTTTTTGCAAATAGATTACGAAGTGAAATGGATTGCATCGTCTGAATCTTTTATATAAAGCTCCTCTTAAAGCCAGTAAAATATTAAGTATAGTAAAATACATCAAAAGAGACTTAGTTGAGAGACCTTGGGTAGAAGATATTGCAATTAGTTTACATATATAGTCCTTATAAGGATTTATAGGAAATTGGTATTATAATTATATAGACCTTATAATTCAAAATTTATGAGTAGACTGTTTATTTTTGTAACTGAGATTAGCAATTTATTTCATCATCAGTTTCTTTTTAGAATAAACCTTCTTCCGTTATTTCACTTAAAATTTTTACTGTAAATGCATATTTTAAAATAAAAGAACGATTGAGTTCATAGTATGAATTTTTGTGAACCTCCCCCTTATGTGTCCAATACCTGGTCAATTGAAAAATATTGATAAAGTCTGGAAAAAAAATTTACAGCACAATCATTGAATTGAAAGGGAAATTAAGTGCTTGTTCTTCAACATATCAGTTATTATATTTAAAGATTACATTAGCAAACTAAATTAAAAAGAACTACGAATTTATCAATAAAAGAGCTAATATGAATTTATCAATGAAGAACTATGTCCTTACATTGCCTTAGCTTTAAAAAATAAAAGCTTAAATACTTTTTTTTGATAATATCGCTGCAGCTTTTTTAAAATAAACATACATTAATATAGGGTTTATTATTAGCATCAAATATCGCGGGAAAAAATGGGATTTTAAAAGTGTGGAATGAGACAATAATAAGTGACTGTTAAATTTTTATCCAGAAAAATTGAATTGTTGAATTGAACAATGTTGAAATAAACGAAAGAAATTGTTTTTGATTACAAAAGTTTTTAACTGAATGGGTTTTTTTTTAAAAAAATTAATAGAATATTGGTTATTACTAAAAAGTTTTCTTCTAATCATATTATTATTATTTTTTGTCTTTCAATTAAAAGTGAAAGAAGCTTTATATTTCTGTCTAAAGAAAAAAACTGTGATTCAGATTTCAAATGGAAAAAAATTACTTTTGAATAGAAAAAAAACCCTTTTTTTTAATGTATTTTTTTAATCTTTTTTTTTTTAAAAATACAAGTTGAAACTACTATATTGTTTTTGAAGATGCATTCTTCTTGTCTGATATATTTTTATATTCTTTATTATTAGTAAATTATACAAAAAATATTATTTTAAAATATGCACATGCTATTATGGTATTCTGAAAGAATGTAACTGGTTTTAATATTTTTTAATCTACTTAAATAGTTCAGTTTTAATTACCTCTTGTAAATTACGCGTGTAAAGCTTATTTTTCTAAATGCTTAAAAATAATAGGATAGGCATATAATTTTATCACACAACTTTTATTTTTGTATGCAGATTTATTTGTAATATTGATTTTAATACATTTTTAAAGTAATATCCGTAAAAAAATTATATTTTCTATCGATATAAAGTTAAAATATCCAACTTGAAATGACAAATTTCTATTTGCATTTAAATAAATTTTATAGGAAATCATTGCTATTTATCGTAGTTGATATGCTGGTTTGCTGAATTTTTCAATTCACCAAATCAACCAAAATTAAATAATTCAATAAAAAGGTTTTTTGTAAACTGTATGGTAATAAAGTGCCTACAAGAGCTATGTATTAAGGCATATGGGCCGTACTCCATTCCATAATCGATTGATAGATGTGGAACGACTGTTTTCTTTCCTGCTTGAGAGGGACGTTTCGATTGGCTGGGCCAATCCGTTTCCATTCCGCTGGTCTTGGGATTTTCATGTACATGGGAGAGAGCTCTGTGGTCGCTCTCTGATTCTAATAAAGTGAATTAGACTGAAGAACATTAAAAAACGACTTATTGGAAAATATTTTTCACATTAGAAAGAATATTTACAGTTCTACTATCAATAAATTCGAAATATCATGTAGCGTACCTTTCTTAAGATACTTACTTATTTATTTACTCGAGGAAGCTCTAAAGCGAACTCTCTCATACCTGTAGAGATACTAACTAGAGTCACGAGATAGACAGGAAACTATACACAAAAAACAATACAGTAATAAGAAAAATACAATGTACCGATTACATCCAATTGATCGCAGATGGTGCAAATACCTAAAAACACAGGAAACTAACTTATTCTGAACTTAATTTTAAGAAATATATAAAATACTTTCCACATTTAAGTCTTCGTCGATTTAAGTATTATATTCTATGAGTGCGTGTAAGAAACATTTGGAAGAGATAATAATTAAGATGCAGAAGCAAAAATGCTGAAAGATAAATGAATATTTAATCATACAGAATAATTAATAGCATTTAAATTATGCAGAACATGAAGAGCATCTTACCCTTGGGAAAAAGTCTCAGAGAGCCTGACAAAAAGAAAAGACATTTTTTTTGTTTTATTTAATAAGCAAAAACTATTAAAAATGAATGTATATTAGAAATGACGTCGATACACTCTGAATGATTTTACAAGTTTAAGACCAATTTAAACTTAAAAATTTGTCTTTTGATTGTAAGTTTGAAAATTAAGTAGTTCTTTGGTAGAGCCATCTTTGTTCCTTTTCGTTTGTCGATACCTATTATAAGCTATACGTCTCATAAATTAAGTTCATTTATAATTAAGATAAATTTCATTTATAAGTGTCTCAGTTCAGATTCATTATTCAAAGAATCTTTTTACCTAGGTCACTTCGTCTATCAATACATGTAAAGAAAAAATAACAAAAGAGAAGTTACTTACTATAATATGCGAATACACAAGGATCAAACATACACAAAGAGATAAAAATTAATTTATTTTAACTGATACTGCCAACCCTTACTGAAAAGTGCCACTGCCACTCAAAAATTTATTGAAGGTTCATTTTATTTTCAAGGTATAAATGTTTGTTATTACACAACAGATTAATAAATATAACTTTAGTACGAATGTAACATCTCTTTTTAATGTCTTAAATCAGATTAAAATTACAAAATAAATTTAGTTTATATGATAAGTGCCGCAAATTTGCCTCCATTTTATAATACTATTATAGTTTAATGCTCAACAAACATTTGAAAATAATACAGCTTTTATTAGGTCATCAATTTCTGATAGAAATAAATAATCGAATTTGGCTTTTCTGCAACAATTAAAATACAAATTAATAATAATTTTAAATTTCCACATGTATTTCTTACTCTAAATTTCCGCAAAATCCAGTAAAGTTTAAGTTACTAATGGTTTTAATACATATATCAACAAATCAGGCAAATTCTGCATGAAATATTTAGATACAATAAATAATCTACAAAACGGCTATTCTTAAAATAGTAGAACTTATTGCAAATTAAAATGCAAAATATTTTCAGTATTTAGTTTTAATTTTGAAGATCTTTTTAACTCAATTAATATTGATGATATGATACACAAGTAAAATTACATAAAGATAATTTGTTTAAAGAATGTCAAATGTAGTAAGATTTGGTTCTTAGGTTGGTTCTAAAGAGATTATGTTTAACATAATAGTATTATTATCAACAGTTAAAGTTCTACCACAAAATTTGACAGCTAACAACTATCTTGCCATTTATGTTTATTATTTTGAAATAGTTTCTGAACAACTTAGAATTTATTTTCGTTATATGAATATAATCATTTTGACAAACGAACAACTTTATACCTAATATTAATTTTATCACAATATCTTAATTTAATACAGACAAATAGTAGCAGTTACGAGCAAATTTTCTTGATATAGAATTAAATTAAAGATTATAAAATAGTTACTATTAATATTTATGATAGCTTGAGGACTTCATTTCCAATATTATAAAATTACCGCATTGGAGAGTAATGTGCATGTATCTATATTCAGAAATATTAATTACACTACGCAATAAATTTCTAGTTTCTAATAAATCAGAAAAATTAAAATTATAAACATTTTATAAATATATTTTAATTCAAAATACCCAATTAATTTATTAATAGATATTTAAATAATGATACAAATAGTAAAGTTAAATTGCATAGTTTAAAGGTTTATATTATGAGTTTATTATTCTTACTAGATAGTTTTAAATACCCCAGTTTATAGTTTTAGATAAAATTACTTTTAGAATATATTATAACTTTTAAACCATATTAAGAGTCTAGATGTATTTAGTATGTTTACATTTCTTGTTTTATTTCTATTCTTTTCATACTTTTTACTCAGTATATTTTCAGCTTTGTTTTGAAATTGTATTTGGGTCATAATCTGGCAATAACTTGTTTATTGTGCTCGGAATTTGCATTCAATCATGCAATTTTGGGTAGTTACTTTTCTTTAAATGGATTTAGATTTCCTATCCATTATTTTCCATTAGTATTTATGGTATTATTAACAGAAAAAGGAGAAAGGTTGGCTGGCCAAAAACATGTTCAACCCCACTTTTATACAGAAGGATTTTTAAAGAAAATTTTATGTATACAAGCTGTCTAAGTCATGTGTCATACTGAAGCATCCATTCTTTATATTTTACTCTGTTCAATTTTCATATCCCCATCTAAATTATGTTATCTTGTTATCTAGCAATTGATATTCTTTTAAGTATTAATCATGTTAAATCATCTCTCTTGAAATTTTGATTATACACACATATATAGTCATCGTTCTTTGAGTAATACAGCACAATTTTATCTTCAAATTGTTTTATTAAATGCAGAATTACAATCATGTACCTTTATTGGTTTCCCTCAGTATAAAATGTTAATTTACAATAAATTGAATTTGCATCTCAATTCTTTTGTTTTATAAGAAACATGTATCCCCACAAATTGTTTGCGAACTTTGTATAGGACTTTGTTAAAAGGAATGCCTACAACGATAAAAGAAAAAAAATCCCGCAATGAATCTTCTGATTGCACAATCTTAAATGGAAGGATTAAAAACTTATCTGAAACTGAGAGCATTCTCCGAAACCACCGAACTCGTCGAATTTTAGAAACAATTCGCAAATTCGGTTGAACGGGATTAGGGATATCGAAAAATCCATATGGATGACGCAATTGACGTTCGGATAATAGGCCATTTCTCTCTGGATAAGTTGACTAAAGATATTTCTCTGTATTCCATGATGTCCTTGAAGATGTGGTGGATTAAGGATATATGTTCATGAATATACATACCAGGAAAGTCAAAATAAAGGGACATACCCCCATCTACCTGTGACCCAGCTAAAGGCGTAAAAGGAAGTGAAGGACGATTCGACACGATAATTTCCATTTATTTATTCTCTCAGCACGTAAATTAACTCAAAAACAATTCAATGAATCAGATTAAATACGATGTTTCCGATTCACTTAAGCAGAGTAAAGGAGACGAGTCGCGTTTTTGGAGAGCACTCTAATAATTGATCCACTGTATTAATCAATCTTCTATCTTATCTTAGCACAAACGGTAGATATGTAACTAATTGCCGCCAAACCTCTTTAATAATTTAAATATCAAAACGTACTATAAATGTGACTAATACCTAAGCTGTAGGTAGTCTTCTTATTAATGCGTATAATCATCCTTCAAATCTCTTTATAATTCAACTGCTGTCTTTCTTCTATCGCCTGACTTACTAACACTCTTCCAGTCTCTCTCCACTACTTATATCACACTTTATCTGGCTTTACTTCGCCTCTAGCAAGCAGACCTGGGACTATATTTTGTCAACAGAATTTGCATATCGGTTTCTTCTTCTAGAAAAGTGTTGTTGTTTTCATAGCCCAAAGATTTTCTCGAAGTTGTGGAAGGATGCGTATTGTTAGTCTGAACTTTGCAATTTACTCTTTCCGTGTTTTGGAAACAGCGCTAGAATCAACGTTGATTGAGGGTAATCGTCACCACTTCTATACAACGTGTCGCACTCTGATTTTCTTTTGTAGTTGTTGTAGTGTAGCCGTTCAACATAACAGCTCTCCATTGTCGATCTGCTCCAAGAGGAGGAAGAAGGACAGTAATTCGTGTATTGTTTTACCCGGAAGGTGTGACTTTTGAAACAAATAAAGGTGGCGTGATTTGATAAATAAAATTTGGATTTAATTAAGTCACAGCTATTTTGATAATTTAATTTAGTACAGTTAGATTATTTAGATTCCAATTTCTATTTATTTATGAGTTATGAGGAGTCTTGTGGTGTCTGTTCCCCTTGAAGTTTCCACTGGATTTCCCGTTTCTTTCTCGGCCTCTGGTTTTGGGGTTGACCGCTGTCGACCTTTTCTTCTCGTAACATCCGGCCGTGAAATTGGGCTTCTCCTCGTGTCAAAGGTTGGGGCTATCAAGGTACGTCCGCGCAATGTATTAACAACTGCATATTTTTGCACTTGTGGTGATTGATTCTCCTAAAACTGATCCGAAGGTACAGGAAGTTGCATATGTCAAGAGCTCAAAGATGTGACGTTACGATTGAAGCCTGCGATTATTCGTCGCATCGCCAGAACAGTATGGTGACAGCTGTTTATCGCGATGCAAGATCTACAAACGGATGGGGCTTCAAGCAGGAAAGAACTTCTTTATGTGGCGACGAAAGATCAGACAGTCCATCAACGTCAACCACTGAGAACAATGTGCAAGTCGTTGAGGGTTTCGTGATGAAATAGATGGTTAGTATCAGCGCAGAGTATCTCCAACCCCACCAACCAAAAGCAAATCACTGCCCTGCCATGCTTCCTTAGTGTAATAGATCGACAATGGAACTGCCATGTTGAACGGTCTACTACACTCCAGCATTACAGGAAGATGTGACACGTTGTATAAAAGAGTTGCCGACTACCTCTCAGTCAACGTTGGATACTAGCACTGTTGCCAAACCACGGAAAGAGAAATTTTAAAAGTCCTTTTATTTTCGACTTTCATTCGTACGTACATACACAAATGCACATAATGAAGCGCAAATGCATGTCTTAGTATTGCATCATCTGTTTCTATCTGATTCGAAATCTTTTTTTCCTCTTAAAAATATTACTCGAAACTTTTCATTTAAATTTAAGAATTTATTATCTATTGATGTGTTTTTACTAACTATTACTATTGTCAAAAGGTCTGAATGTTTACCGAAAAATGTGGCTTCTGAATGTATAAATTATTCAATACCTATTTATTAAAAATACCCAGGGATCACTTTGTAGGGATATGCAAAATCAAATGTGAAAAGCATTCAGACAGCATTTCATATCATATATTCTTACTGAAAGGGAAAATATGCTATAAACTTCCCTGAAAAATACATCAAATCTTTTTAATAAAAATAATCTGTAATATAGATCGATATTCAGATTTATGCATGCATAATATTCATACTGTGAAACATAATTCAGCAATTCTTTCACTATACAAATTTTCTTATACATACATAATTTTACAGCTATATCTTTTAAATGAATAATGATTTTCCAGTTTTCAAAACTGGATAAAGTAGTTGAATAAATTATGTTAGATAAATTGAAATTTTCATGAAAATAATATTAAAGATATTTTCCAAATACACTTATTATAATTACTGAAATATACCACCGTAGTACTACACATTGTATTTATATCCAAATAAATTTCCATACACATATGAATGTTTTTAAAGCAATAGCTGTGTAGATTTAAGCTTTCTTTTAATTATTGTGGAGATAATTATAATTTGAGCTTATAAACCATACTGCATGACATAATTTTAATCTAATATTTATAATTAAACAACCACATATTGAATTTAGTTTTCTTTAATACAGATATTTTATCCCAATGAAGTATTTATATTTAGGAATAATTCAATTCCATTACGTAATTTTTAAAGTTGAATAATCAGTATGTGGAATAAAATTAATACTAATACATTTGTAATATTATTCATCCCATACAGAATTCATTTCAAAGAAAAAAATTAAATAAACATTAACTTCTTAACAAAGTATATAATATAAAAATCGGGATTATTAGATAATTATTTAATGAATTTCCCCATAATTTCAGGGAGAATTTGTTTAATTCTATTTAATAGATTTAGCTTCATTAAATTTGATATACATTATGTTCCTGAAATGCGGATTAGGTCCCAAAACATGACTAATGGAGACCGAGTGTGACGAATTTGTGAAAAATGCCAGATTATGTGAATGGGATTAAAAAAAGAATAACTGCAAGTGTTGCTTCCTAAAATGTCTTTTCACTTATATAAATTGTTTGCTGGAGAATACAACAAGTAATTATCATGCAAAAGGAAAAGTACAGGCTTTATGAAGGGATGACATTTACTGGCTGAAAATGAAAATAGTCTATCTTACAGTAATTCTCAGTGAACTACCAAAATATACTCTGTGAAGGCTTCAGCTATCTGTGAAAATTAAATTGTAAAATAAGCTAAAGTGTTTTTAGCTATCACAATTTCTTTCAAGATCCGTTACTGATGCCTTGTTTAAAATACTGAAGTGCTGTTCGACAATACTGGTCCCTCTTATATGATAGTACAGGTTCACCTGAGTGGGATGATAAACTTTAACGATGACCACAGATTATTGTTTTGTTCTGTAATCTTATGTGGAATATTTATGATGGGCTTTAAGTTGCTGTGACTTATCTACACAGCAAAGGTATGAATATGCCAAATGTTTGCTTATTAGCTTTGCGGCGACAGTGGGGTACGTCCGTTCTTGGGTTGATTACATACGTACTGACAAAATATAAACAAAGAGAGCTACTAGCGCCCTCTGCACGTGAGGGTTGTAACATGTACGGTGTACATAACGTTAATATTGTTTTCGGCATTTTCGTGCTGTGGTAGCAACAATAATTTCTGCGTCGGACATATTGTCTTGCTCGATATTGTTCTGCATCTTCGATCTGTAACGGTTGGCTGAGTTAACAGATTCTGAGTTATCTTGATCAAGTATTCAACACTATATATTAAAACAATCTAGAACCAATGTGATTTTTGTGTGTCTTTTATAAATTTAAGACTATTCGTTCTATAAAAAGAGATCAGTTCTTCAAAAAGCAAACATATTATTATTTTTTTCAATTTTACTGTAAAACAAAATAACAGAATCATCTTAAGATTACCTTTTTTGAGTTTATCACATTTTTAAAAATTGAATGCTTTTAAAACAAATTTAAACGGTTTTTGTAAGTGTTTGATGTGAAAGATGCTTATCATGAAATGAACTGAGTATTATCTAATATAATATGATACCTGCTCACACATATATTTCTATAACACGGATGGCCAACAGTTTCAGCGCTCCTGGGACATATTTCAGGAAAAATAGCTCCTGCCATACCTAGTAGTATTTTTTCTTAAAAATTAAAGTAAACAGGGGCAAGTATTCTACAACTTTGACCACATCTTAGCTTTCCATTAGGTGAACTCATTCCCAAAAGTAAATGAAAACGAAAAGTGGGTATATTAATTTTTTTTAAGGAATATAACACAAAAGTTAGAACCCAACATATTTATTGAATTTTGCAAAGTACGTTGAATATAAATCTTTTGAAGAATTCATCATAGTCAGGGATATGAGTTTTATAAGGTCCTTGGTTTTCTTTATAATTTATTTAAAATTATTCCGAAGGCTTGGGAATGCAACTAAAGGATCTTGAAAAGAGGTTTGTTAAGGATTTACTTATTTCAGAGGATTTTTGCTTATTCAATTCCTTTTCACACCTCCCCTCCTTAACATCACATATATGCATTCGTGGAAAACGGTGGCATTGGGAACATTATCACATAACTTTTAATAGGCAGTAAAGGGTTAATTATAAACCGTACAATTATGAAGATAAGTGTTTTAATTTAGCATATAATCTTATATATAACAAGCCCATGGGGTCACTGATAATTATTCATGTTGTTCTTAACTTGGTTGTTAAATTAATTAAATACATTGTACCAGAGGCAGAATACATTTATTAGTGTATTATATCAGTGTAAATGGGTATTTATTTTTTTATTATGTCAGAATGTATTTTGTTTGTTTACTTTCAGTAAGTTAATGATTATTTAAAATAATCTTTTGTCTTCGAGTTTTCAATATACTTTTTAACAAAGCGCCATATAGAGTTATCACGCTCCCCTATGGGGCGCATCCCCTGTTTGGCTGCTGCCTTAAACAAAGATATAACGCTCTCACACACACATTGGACATATTTGAGAGAAAAATTATCAGAGCTATCTTTGACCCACTGCAGAAGAAGGATGCTAGAGAACCAGATATAACTTTGAACTGAAAATGCTTCATCTGCAACCACAAATCTTTCAAGTCATCCGTAGTAATAGATTAAGATTGCTTGGTCATGTTTGGAGAAGCTCAGAAGATAATTCCATTTTAATCTTGGCACTTAAAAACCTGAGGGAACCCGAACTAAATGAAGACCAACAACTACGTGGTTGGATGACATTGAAACAGACATAAATACTTTGAAAGTATTTATGTCTGTATCAATTGAAGTAGAGTCGTTGATAATAGTGAATGCTGGAAGGAACGCGTGGTAGAGGCATCCAAAGCCTGTAAGGGGTGATTTTGAAGAAGAATATACTTCTAAACAAGTGATCTTCTTTTGATAAATGATATATTTACTAAAGAAATTATGAGGTGCCAAATAAATTGAGATTCAAGTCAAATCGTTGGGTAATTTAAACTAAATAATCACGAGAGTTTCATTTTTATTTAATGCTTTTATTTTTAGTTCATATAAATCTGAAATTTCCATTAATTTTTAAAAAATCACCACCAAACAAATAAATTTTTAAAATTTATTTGATTTAGATGTTCACATTCTAACGAACGAAAACATTTTAGTGCATGAATTTCCAATCTTATATTTATGTAAGATATATGTATGAATAAAAATTAGGAGACACGTTTGTATGTTCAGAGTCCCTCATGTATACTCCCCATGAATTTTTTCGTTGTTTGCATAAATTGATTACAACTCCAAAACGGGAAAAAATACCGTTTAAATTGAATATAAAATTTAATATTCTAAGTGCACACGCTTTACATTTCTTATTTATAACAAAATCTGGATACATAATTTATTTTCGTCATCCTTTGGTCTGAAAAGTTACCGAATTCTTTTCAGACTCGAATAAAAAAGCATTAAATACAAAAAAAAGAGTGTGAGTAGAAAGAAATATGCAAATATTTATTTTCAGGTACTCAAATGATTGGAGAAATTATTTAAAGTGCATCAGAATTTTTTAATCGGATAATCTTTGACAAGTTGCCCAATTTTTGTGAATTTTATAATTGAAAATTTTAGGATAAGAATATAGTTAAAAGTTTACTATATATATATATAGGTTTTTAAGGAGACAGTTTCGGTATTACCATAAATTTTCTTTCTTATAATAAAAATTGATTTTAAGATACCAAAAGATATGCAATGCGTAACAAATACTGTAAAAATATTAAACATGGTGGTGAGCAGGATATTGATTTTACATTTTTTATGTAAGTTTTAAAGTATTTATGAAAGAGATTTCCCTGGAGTTTGTTCATAAATAAATATGTGCACTTCTTAATATGTGCACTAAATAACTCAAAGATATTTTAACAAAATATATGTCCACAAAAATTAAAAATTCTAACTATTCCAACGCAATTGTAAATATTTCTTAAATAATTTTAAATATTAGTTTTTTTCATGTATATATTTACACCAATCTTTTAAAAAATAATAAAAACCACTGCTTTATGATAGACATAACACAGAATCATCTGCTTTAAGCTGTAGTTTCTGCAAGGATTAAAAATATATATAATGCAGTTTGCTACAAATTGCATTATTAACTATTTATACGTCTAGACATCGCATGAAACACTTATATAAACGCAATTAATTATCTAGTTTAAGTAAATTATTATATTGTCAGTACCAATTTCATTCTCACTTGCAAAGATATTTGTCTCTCTTTCTGATTTCCCTGCTCTCTCTTCTCTCTAATATTTAAGAAAAATAAGTATTGTGGTATTTCATTGAAAGTTAATTAGTGTAGTTTTGCATCACATATTTATAAGTATTTTAAGAGTAGGTATATAAATGTTTGTAAAATATTTAATAGAACGTAAGTCATAACTCTGAGCACACTCACCTAAAAATGGACTCTCGCTTCTCCACGATTCCGGCTAATTGGTTTATCTAGACAAAATATTAATAACGACATTTTAATCTATAGTTCGAATGCACAGGGTATTTATACTGAATTGAAAATATCAAAATTGGATTTTGGTGAACCTCTGAAAAAGTTTGAACTTCATGGGGTTTTGTTTTATTTAACAAAAACAGAAATATCTTGGTGCAAGGATGATAGTAGTCCATTTGGTGCGTATATGTAGCGGTCTACCCGATAAATTTGAAATCTTTCAGTGCAACCATTCTTGATATATGACGGAGAATGTTTGATAAACACAGTTTTGAAAGCAGCGTTTAAAGTTCAAGTCTGATTAAAACAATGAAAATCTTAACCTCAATCGGCGATGTCACAAGCGAATAAAACAAGTTCAGCAGAATATTCAATAATATAGATATTTCCTTTAAGCGCTATAAACTTGTCTATACTTGTATGAACGTATATTTGCAAAAAGGGGGAATGATATCAAGCCGACTGTATACAATAGACCTAGACATCGATTGCCAACTCTTGCTCGAACACCCGCTCTTCTAGCACTTGCTTCTTTATAACGAATTCAATTTTAAAAAATCATTTTACCACCGTATTCTAGACATGTTAAAGAAGCAATTTATGAGAAAAAAATTTGATATTTTGAACCCAGCACACGGGTGAACCCCTTAAATTAATTATTATTTGTAAAATTTTAAAATTTAGATACTTTAATGCCAATACCAAAAAAAATATGGAGAGATGTGTACGAAACGAAAGTTCAAAAATGACAAGTTACGAGTCCAAATGAAATATTTATTATGGGGAAGTTGACCCCGTTGCTAACGTGAAAAAGCAACCGTCTCTCAAACGAACATGAAGTGAACTGCGTCTTGCAGAATTATAATAATCTTTTGGTATATTGGGCTCTAGCAGAAGCCGACTCTCCAACATTCCTCTGGGTCTAGAAATATACAACAAACCAATAATACAGTTACATAAAATTTATACAGAGGGTGTATCACACAACATACATTCGTAAGAACTAAAATATGTTTAAAATAAAGATTAATAAGAATTAAAAATACAATCGAAATCAAAAGCAATAACCAAACATCAAATACAAGTGTATTCCAAAATTATAAAAATTAATTTTCAATGTTTACGTTTACAATATATAGGTAATGTCTCTCTTTCTCTTTTCTTTGCTTCTTTCTTTCCAATTTCCCTTCTTTCTCTCTCTAATATTTAAGAGGAAAAAGAATTGAGGTATTTCATTTAAAGAGTTTTAACTAGTTTATTTTTATATTAAAACTACATTCGAGTTATTAGTAAAATTTATTTGTAATATTTTAAATAATTCAATGCCGATGCAGCAGTTTTCTATGAAGAGCTAAGTAAGAGTAACAGTACTACATCACTTTAAGAGATGTTTAATTTGTATAAAATTATATCTGACATGGGAAAGAGCAAGAATTTGCTCTTAAAATTAAAATGAAAATGAAGTCTTTACTAATATTTTTCAAAAATACCTAACATGTATGATGTAACCAAAACAAAAATTACAAGATTCTTTATAGCTGATGAACACTGTCCCAAATGCGTAACGTTGAAATACAAAGAAAAACGAGAAAAATTTCTTCAATAGATAAACCTAAAACATATATTAGTTGGCAAGAAACCAAGTATAAAGAAACTATATGCATAAAATACTTATGATCTGATGAAAAACAATCAGCTGAAAAGAAAGTCAAATATGATAATACAGAAATGATACTAAATTCATTTCATTTAAAATCAAATGATTACATTTGCGGATCACCTCTAACAATCAGCCTACTCAACCTTTCCAGCTTTTGAAGTTCTTTGGATATCAATAGACGATACATGATGTCTCATATTAAGGAAATGGTTTGTGTGTTCATTTGGAATTAAAAACGCGTTAAAATAAAATTGTACTTATGTATTAAAAAATGCATTGATCTATACTTATTCAACACATAGTTATTAGAATCTAGTTGAGCAAAGTTTTTCAACAATATAGCTGAAAAATGGAAACAAATGAAGAAAAGCAAAAGAATTACGACAAGCAGGATAATCCAATGGCATTTTTTCCCTTGTAATAATTTTGCTCAAAATAAGTAAACAAAAATGTGCAATACTCGGATACTGATTCGAGAAAAGCCTTACTTCGTATATTTTTTTTAAAAAATATTACGTCCTTTTAAATTTCTGAAAAGGAGGTCATTAAAATACGTTTATTTGCTATTATAATGATTACATCAACTGAGCATGCATATGCTAACTATTAGTGTTAACATTAAATGTGTTATGAAAAAAATACAAAATTATTTGAAATATACGCCTGTATTAGGTCTCATAATTGTTAAAACATTGAAGAAAGCACAGTTAACTATATAAATACTATTTTTACTGAACAAATAAGGTTAAATCAAAATATATTCCAGATTTCTTTAAAAACAATAAGCCCTATCTATGGGTATCCGACTTCTTGCACACACACACAACTACTTTTTCTTTTCTTTTTGAAAAATGGAGATGCAATTTTTCGTTCTTGTTTTCGATTTGTTTAGTATAATTTTTAAAATATACTAAAATTAAGAAAAAGACATTAAATACTAAAATGGAAACAACGGGTAAAGATTGACAAAAATAACATAAACTGGCTCATTCTGTACCAAAAGTTTATAAACGAATTTCAATTTTTAATTCTGATGTGTTGCTATGTATTCATTTTGAAATGACCTTCAGTTTATATTACCAAAATTTACAGCTCCTTATGTAAATGTTGATTATATTCACACATAAGGAGCTGTAAGTCCCTATGTCATGATTATTATTAAATCTGAAGTTAAACACTTCTACTATTATAAGAACATACACAAAATTTCAGTTAATTATTTTCAACTTTTGTAATCCTTGTTTATTTAAGATCAGATTGATTTGAAGTTTTGCTTACTTGTCGAATAGATGATAACAATAATTTAAGAATTTGCTCCATTGCCTATTCAGGATCATCTGGATTAACGATTTCTCATTTTCAAGATCCCATCTCAATTCGGCGAATATTTCCAGACTACTTTTCCAGATTTGTCGACTAAAGTTAAATTACAACTTAGTTCGATTATTTATAAGGGTGTTTCTTAGTTTTTAAACTATAATTTATTTCTTTTATATCTGTCTTTATTCACTCACGTTAGGATTCAGTTCTGGTTTTGCAGCCCAGGATCGGTTTTATTTCCGATCATGTGATTATGGTATCCAATACCTAAAATTAGAATTTTAAAATTCACAATTTTAAATATTTATTTATAAGCCATCTTATTAGCTTTATATAAATACCAAGTTTATTTCCGTTCGAACAAAACTACAAGTGTTTTAGTAAGCAGATGCCGTTACTTTAAGCAAGTGTCATACTTTAAAACGCGTTAAGCTCAAATATGCTGAAGAGGTTCAAACAGCAGTTATGAAAAGTTTTGAAAATAATTAACTAGTTTTTGTACATATTCTGGATAATAGTAAGTGTTTTAGCTAAGTTTATCAATAACTGTTTTATTACCTTTACAGCCCTTATGTGAATAACCACTGTTATTTAAGAAACTTCATATAACTAAGATAAAGTGTTCTAGTTTTGTAAAAATTAAATCTCCTTATCCCGACGGTCATTTCAAAATAGATAGCAACACATCAGAATCGAAAAATGAAAATTTGTTTATAATTTTGGTGAATGGGCTCCATTTTACGTTATTTCTTGCAAATTTTGCCATTTTTCATTTTAAATACTAATAATTTCTTTTTGTCCCTGAATTTAGCATATTTTCTTAAAATGTACTAAACAAATCTTAAACTCACAAAAATATATTTCTATTTTCTCAAAAAGTTGTCGCAATTAGTCGGATGCAACAAACCAAAGCTAAACCATGGATTTAATTTTTGATTATATAAAAATTTTTCCATCAAAGTTTCTAAGGAGTGTCCCGTAACTTCT
>BMAO01026062.1:0-52263 GCA_019973975.1 Trichonephila clavata
GTTTTTTAAGGGGAAGGCCGTCAGTTGTTTAACATCTTACATGACATCTAGATGGCGTTGACTTTTGCGAAATGTTTGGCACAAATATTTTTCTTAAGATTCCCAAGATGGGCAATAAATTTCTCTCTCGGGTACTCCTCTCAACAAAATTCTCCCCTCAGAGAAAGCCGACGCTCGCTAAGGAATGGGGATTGGGGGGTGGGTCACAATCGTAAAATTGGTAGTTCTTTTTTTTTTTGCAGGGGAGGGAGGGGGTAAAACAGCAGTGAATCTTGTCCATGGAAGAGTTATTTCTGGACAGTAGTTAAACTTTTCGACTCACGGAACCCTTAAAACTGTAAGATGTTTTCTGCAGTGTTTGATAAAACGACATGGAGACCCCCTAAGCAGTCCAGTTCTAGGGGACCTGTAGCCTAATAATCTTATTACACAACATTTTAGCAATATATTTCATTGCACAAATAAAATAACAGATAATCAGCGAATTAAAAAATATGTAACTAAACACTAATTATTTATTAGAATCTGTAATAAAAACTATTTCTTACAGCAAAAAATAGCTAAATATTTGGGTTTATTTTTTATTTTTGGACCCTTAAAAAGAGTGGGGCCCATAGGCAATCACCCACTCCACCTAATGAGTAATTCGGCACTGGTTTTTGGGGAATCCCATTCGACACTTAGAAGAATATATCTTAAAATAATATTTAAAATATATAGATAAACATTTTTTTGATGTTATATGAAAAGAAAATTTTAAAAATTTTATTTATTAGAAAATGTTATGATGTAAGTATAATGTTATTTATTCATTGATAATATTAATTTGTGATCCAAATGTCACCTGCGCATGTATCATATTTAGTAACTGAGATATGTGTTCACGTTTTTTGCACAAACTGTCGGCCCTTGGAAATTATGTGCAGTAGCATTTCATATTACACGTTTAATTCGTTTTTATATTTTGTTTTTGTACACTCGCGTTGAGAAATATTTTTCACTTACTAATTACATTTTTGTGAATGGCATTAAAATGTTCACAGCTATGTGAGAAATTCTGGGTATTTTGCAAGAATTGACAACCTAAAATTTTGGTGTTCTAGCTTAAATTTAAATTTTAGCATTGAATCTCTTGATATGTCGATAAATTGTTCCATCTTCTTCATTATAGGTGCCCCCCCCCCACATATGTAAAAGGTTTCAGAATATTATACTAACTAGTATAAAATTACTTTGTGGAACTCGGGATAGCAAACAATAGTATATTCATAATCTAATAGATAGAGAAAGAAAGTTTTAAATTCATTTTTATTATAAAACAATAAAAGTTTAAAAAGTTTTTCACAACAAAGTTATGTATAAATAAAATTTTTAATTTTAATGTATGAGATCATTTTTAGATAATTGTGGTTATACGAATTTCATGAAAACTTGAATCCGTTTTGCATAAACATTTATAAATTTTCTTTTCGATTTTTTTTTTATTGTGACTCGTGGAATTTCAAGGTTCTGTGGAACACAGTTTGAAGATCAATGCTCTAGATAAATGATGTAGAGAACGAAACTGTATTTAATATTTTCTGAATAAATGATTTTCAAAGGAAGAATGGGTGGATTTAAAGCAATGAAAAACTTAATTTCACGTTTTAATATGCTGTATTAAATGAACAAACAATATGATACAATTTTACATTCATGCGATAGAAAAGGGGTTGGCAACCTATTTCACATGTGGCACGCGGCACAATTCTCAGTGGCACTCTGCACTACTCAACAAATGTGTCAATTTTTGAGAGGATGGAAGTTGATAAATTTGTAATGCATCTTATTTGAAATTGATCTCCAAAATTATGGACAATTACGAAATGTCGAAAAAATCGGAAAGGTAACTCCAAAGATAAATTTACAGCTTTTTTGTAATTTATTGAATGCCATTGCTGGAGAGATTTAATTGCTTCAAAAGAGAAAATTGTATGAACATTGCTCTCCATTTTTGGTTCTAGTTATCTAAGTAAGTAAAAAATCTTTCCTCACAAAAAGAATATTTCGAGTCCGCATAGAAAATCAACAAAGAGTTATCTCAATTTTCTTCTAAAACCAATTCTTACCAATAAAATATAATTAAATATTTTTCAAACAAAATGTGCAAATAATAACTTCATTACATTACTTTTAATTATAAATAGCGGTACAATAGCATCACGTGTATCTGAAAAATATTTAAACAATTTTTAAATGAAGAAAGTACAAACAAAAGAAAAAATATTACAATTTTTTTCCCCAGCGTTTCTCAGTACAAATTCTGAAATATATCAACATTGATAAAAGCATGATATATTTTATGCTCATATACATATAGATTAAAATACAATTTTTAAATCACATACAATTATTAATTTTAATAAACAATAACATAAATTTAACATTGATACCGTTGGATAACCATAAGATTATTTAATTTTAACGCATATTTGGCAACAAAATAATAGTATTGTTTTATGTAGTGGATCACACTTGATGCTAATACAGTTTTTTCAAATATTTATCTATTAATTACCAATTAATTAAATAAATTAATTACCGGTTTTCGACTTCAACTTAGATTTGTCTCCATTATTGTAACATTGAAAATGCTAAAACAAAACAATAACAAAAGTTGGCGCCGAAAACCAGTTTTTCATCCAAACTAGCCAAACCGGGTGTGCATTGTTACAACAATTCGGACAAATCATGCTTTTTTTTCAATTCCTACTATAAGTTCACTCTCTCCCAATACATATATCTATATATATCTTGTTGAAATTTTCAATCGTTGATAACATACTTTGTATTCATTCATTCAAAGTAGGAATTGTTTTAAAATTTGTTTTATATTACTTGTTTCCCTTGAAAATGAAATTATTATAACAGGAAATTGAGCTCAAACTTATCGGATGAAAACCTGCAGCATCAATTACGATGTACAAATATATGCATTGAGATCTATTGCAAAAACTCAGTGAAAGAGTTGAGAAACAAATATCTCACTAATCAAATAAATTTAAATAATATTATTTGATTCATTGCATTTTCATTATTTTAATATATTTGTTTGCAGGGCCGATCTTAGGGTGTTGGCCGCCCACGTGCAAAAACCTATTTGGCCGCCCCTCTAGAGAATTTTCAAATTTTGACTAATATTTAACGTTATAAACTCGTGAACCTGTATCAGAATAAAAAGTAAAACATTAATAAAAATGCAAATTAAATTTCAAGTGCAAAATTTATTTTTTGGCCAGCTAATAGGTTATAACAATGATAAAATACTTTAACAAAATCATAAGAAAACGAAAATATTAAATTTGAAAGAAAAATAGATATTTTATAGCTAGAAATGAGAAACAGAAGTATTTTCTCGGAAAATATTATCTAATAAAAAAAAGTACTAAAGCATAAATCTCGTGAAACGAAAAGTATGAAAATCATTTTTCTACAAAGACAGCCTAATAATTTAACTGTAAAATAACTTTTTTGGCTTTCTGAGAGGTAAATTTGTCAATAATTTCAGTGAAATCAAATTTTTCAGAGATTTAGGATTCCATAGAGATGAAAGCCAAATCTGAGCACCTTGTGTCATATTATTTCTCAAGTAACTTAATAATTTTTAATTTACTAAAACTTCTTTCATTAGAAGCCACAGAACCAGGTAAGATTTTAAAAAAATTCTTGTTGCTAGAGCAAAATTTGGAGAGGGGGGGATGAAATAATTTTTTATTATAATTTATAATATCGCAAATGGTTATTTTTACCTGGAAAAATATTTTTGAAGGAAGTTATTTGATTAAAGAGCTGTATACCCTCTATATTTTTCACAATACTTTCTTCCTCCTGTACCTGTAACTTAATATGTGGCCGCGGTAGCCTAGCGGTCAACGTCATGGGCTGGAGTGTCATGAGTTCAAACCTAGAACCGCTGAAGCCCCACGTGCAGAGGGGCCGATGCACGTTAAATCTGTCGAGGTTCAAATTTTCTCCCGTTGTTGTAGTGTGGAAGTCAGGAAAACGGGGTTACAGCTCAAGTGTGATATTCATCATTTGACCATGGTTCAAAATTACACGGTACATCGCCAATAGCCCTCATGTAACTACATAGTGTGACGTTAATAAATACACTCGGAAATATCGTGAAACATATAGAAAGCAGAATATTGAAAAACACTTAGATAATGAGGTCAATCTTTCATTTACCGAAGGGATCACGTGATCAAGAATTGCAAAATACACTGCTGGCCCCACAAAATTAAACACCAAGAAGGACTAGAGATATTACAGCGAAATTTATTTGGCAGATAACATGTTGTACAAAGATCAAACGATTAAAATTACAGCCTCTTGTGACGTGTGGATGATGACAAAATCAGCAGTTAGTGTAGCCGCCATTGTTGACTATAACCACTACCTCATACCTCGAAAAAGAATCAGAGAGGCTTTGGAAGCCCCTTGGGGTACAGCAGTCCATGCTGCTCCCTCATAGTGGAAAGTTTGATCTGGTGTATCAGCGAGTGGTGTATCCTGGGTTAGTCGTTGTGCAAGCATGGGCCACACGTTTTCGTTTGGCTATAAATCGCGAGAACAAGCAAGCCAAGGAATAAATTCAATCTGATTGGTAAAAAAGAACTCTTGAACATTGCGTGCCACGTCTGGTCACGAATTATCTTGTTGAAATATGGCTGGCGGCCAGCGCTGAATGTATGGGAGGATCACGGGATCCAACGCCTCAGAGATGTAGCTCTGGCTGTTCAGTGTACCAGCAATGCGTACCAGAGGGGTGCGGCAATAAAATTTAATGCCACCCCAAACCATGATACCTGCTGCAGGATCAGTGTGGCTATACATAAAGCAACAGTTAGGCAGCCTCTCACCACAGGGTCTCCAAACTCGAATCCGACCATCATGATGTTGCAGGCAGAAGCGAGATTTGTCAGTAAACACAATGTCATTCCATTCCGTTGTCTATGTCCACAATTCATTGCACTATTGACGGCACAAACGCCTATGGTTTCCAGTCGAGGGTAAACGAAGCAATGGACGCCTTTGGGACATTCTACTCTGTGGTAAACTGCGTCGAATGATGTGTAACAGATTGAATCTGTTGTGCTATGATTCCCGATGTGGCTGCGAAATCCATCCCTGCCAAGCGCACAATCGACCTGTCATCACGAGCAGTGGGCTAAAGAGGCATGTGCGATCAGCCCCGTTGGTCCATAGTTTTCTCCTACATCCAACGTTGATAGATCCACAGAGTTCACCGATTTTTCTAAAGGACAATCCGCAATCTCTATAGGCTACTATTCTTCCTCCGTTGAATTCAGAAACTTGGCCAAAAGACGCTTGATGTCCTCCACATCGCACAGGTAAACTGCTTGCGCAAATAAAAACCACCGGACGAAAAAAAAATTGCCGTGCTTTTTATCGCCACATTTGTTCTCCTCTTATATAGCACTTGCGGATGTTGCTACGATCGCACGTGATGTGCGTCTGCGCTATAATGAAAAGGATTTCGTCGCCGCCAAAGCATGATGTGAATTTCACATGGTTTGCCTGCTTTCTTCAGGGTGTTGCATTTTGTGTGGACAGAAGTGTAGAAAACAGTTTTGAAGTGCTGGAAGGGATTTGAAACTTGTTCATCACTGCCCTCGTAATCAAATAACGGATCATCTTTGAGATGGGAAATTCGGGATCAATACTTAAATCTCTAGAAAATATTTTTGCTGAATAGACAAATTAAAAAAAAATTTTAGTCAGATCTTTGGGAAACTAAATATTTTTAAAGATTATCTGAGGCTTTAATGTATTCCGTGATGTTTAATTTAGGATTTTGAAGCATTTTACTCAATATATCAATTCTTGATAGTAAATCATCCCAAATTAAAATTGAACACAAAATTTAAAGTTTTCAAGACTTAATTATTGATTCAGCACCCAATTTTTTCGTGTCTTTGGTGGTATCTTCAATTAAGACATTTAATGTGGCAATAATTTTTTTGAGGTTCTGTTTTAAAGATCTAATAGACGCGCGCGAAGATCAGATACGACTTTCCCGGCTTATTTCAGTTAACGATTTTAAAATTAGACTTTACACGTGTTATTTTAATAAATCTCATCGACATATATATAGGGACTTAGAAATGTAATTGTATACCTCTTGTACCATATCAAGAAAACCAGAAAATTCACCACTGTAGCTGGCAGCGTCATTAACAATGAGATTTGATGTATGAGCCGCTTATGGCAAGTATAATGCTCCAGAATTTATATCGAGAATCCTTTTTTGAAGCCCTATATTTTTCTCCTTCATGTTCGATCCATAATCGTAGGCCTAGCCCCGTTTATCTTTAACTTCGAGTTGCAGAATATGTAACAGAGCTATTCTAATAGAGTTCGGGGTGGACGATCGCATATCGCCACAGTACGGTCAGTTGAAATTTATATTCAAGGTTGAAATCTACAGTCAAGTCAGAAATAGCTACCTAATAGATAATTTAAGCCACATTCCATCCCCGGGAATGCAAAAGTATGGAAATCTTACGATTTCCCAGGTTCCGGGAAAGAAACCCTATCTTCAACAAATAAATGAAGTACATACATAAGTGGGAACTACATTTTGATCCTTTGTTTTAATATATGTTTTCTTTTATTTTTGTTTTTCAGTGCTTATTACACTTGGGGCTTTAAAAAAACGCATATACCACAACTTTTTTAATATGGTACTATAATACCAACAAGTACTTACAACATAAAATAAAACTTAGAACCTCGGCAAACTTCATTAACATTGATAATGCTATATGAATATTGAAGTGTTTTTTCAAACATTTTTTGTAATGAAAATTATTTAATCAAAAGAAACTGTGAGATAGCTTTTTTTCAAAATAACTTAAACCCAATAAAACTACTGGAAACTACCATTAACAGAGGTACAACACTTACACTAAAAAGGAAAACGGGCCTTGTTTATAAGCGTCGTAAAAGCATAGACACAAAAACCTCTCTACTTTCCTCTATTCTGTTTTTCTAAATTGTAAGGCTATTATTAAATAAAGAACTTTTAATTTCCCGAATTGTATATCGAATTTAAACACTCCTGTCTTAGGTTATATTAACCATATAAGATATTTTGGTAAACCAACTTTCACAAAAATCTTTTTTGAGATGCTTTTGTTAAGCATCGATCATCAGTGGCCGCCAATGTTGCTGATAAATAAAAAAAAACATTATTTACTGCGATATTGTCGGCTCTCCCACGAATTTTGCTATCAAACGAAAAATGTGTGTAAAGAGTAGATATTAAGGGACAATGGACCAATACATTGTGTACTAACATTTTAAACTGTGCTATAGAGAAATCAGGACTTACATTGATTTTCCAATATTTATTTAAAATTCAGCATATTTCTTCGACATTTTATAAGTTTTATTTTGAGAAATTCGTAAAAAAAATTTGCTTCATTGATAGAACTATATGCGGCCTGCGGCCGCTCCTTGTTTTGGCCGCCCGCGTGCGGCGCACGCGCTGCACACCTGCTAGGATCGGCCCTGTTTGTTTGTATACATATAAAAATAATGAAAACAATAATAATTCGTTCTGTTTTAAATTTTTACTCCAATAAATGCTTGTAATAAATCCAAATCTATCATAGAGATATATATTTTCATATGTGGCCCGCTGAATTGTAATGTTTTTCCGAAGTGACCTGCAAGGTCATTTGGGTTGGCCATCCCTGTTCTACGCAAAACCCCATCAGAAGACTTTTCAAGTATCACCAAAAGAGGACTCCCTTCCCCCCCCCCTCACACTCTGCAGTTTCTTCAGCTCTTTTTTCTGTTTTATTATTTTTTTTTAGAGCAATAAAAGTTTCCTACCCTCTCCTCCCCCTTTTTTTGTACCTTTCCCTTCTTTCCTAGAGACTTCGGACCAGTGTTTGTCGTGAACTAATGAAAACACCGTTTACATATTTAGAAAATTTATTTTTTAAAAGAAAGTGTTTTTAAAAGATTAATCAGTGGATTATTATTTTGTGTGAATACTTTATTTTCTAATTTAAAAATAAACTAGACCGAATCAAAATTTTAACTATAGTACTAAAAGAATTTTATAAAAATTTTACTACTTAAAAATGTTATTTACATATTTAACTAAAATGGATATATTCCGAATTAACTTTAATTCTGACTTTGATATGTGTAAAATGTATTGCGCAAAGAAACTGCAGCATCTATTATATTAAAAATTTAGTCAGACTTGACCAGGGAATTGAAAATGTTCAATGTTAGAAAATACCAGTCAGTATCGGTTTATCCATTGGGCACTTGGGGCGGGCGCCCTGGGCCGGGAAGAGCCCGGATAGGCTGGACTTAAACAGGTTTTCTAGTTATAAATTAGGCTTCTCCAGTGCCAAGAGTATCTGTGGATCTTCTACTCCCAGGCATCGAAATGAGCTTAAACCGGCACTGCAGACAGTAATTTTGAACCATGGTCAAAAGACGAGGACGGCACCTGAGCTAGTATCCCCTTTCCTAACTACCACATCACACCAACAGAAAAGCATTTAAGCTCTCGAAAGATTTATAAATAGAACTACAAACAGAGTACAAATAGAATTTTAAAGTTTAATAATGAAATGAGCTTTTTATAAAAGATACTTGTAGTTATACAAACTTCAATCCATTTTACATACACATTTATAATCTCCTTTTTTCGATTGTTTATTGTGACTTGGGTAACCTTGAGAGTCCCAGGGTTCCGTGAAACACAGTTTGAAGACCACTGCACTATATGAATGCTGAGGATAACGAAACAGAAGAAAAGGTAGATATACAGTAGTGAAAAATTAAGTTTCATGTTTCAAACTGTTGTATTAAAAGTGGACTAATAGTATGAAGCAATTTTACTCTTATCGAATAAATATAGTACCATAAAAAATTATATGTTGTATTTTCCAGAATTAAGCTGGCATATAATTTACAAATAAATTTTCATAATTTGCTATGAATTCCATGTAAAAATAAATTCTATGTAATTGGTGAGTATGGTGTCTTTTGGGGAGAATTTTGTTTTTATTCTTTTATCCCCTTCTCTCACAAAAAAATAATATTCCTAACATGTGTCAAAAATTTCCAATCTTGTTAGTTTTGGAAGATGCATAACAATCATCAATCAAAAAAAGTATAAAAATAGTAAAAAATGTTGGTTTCTTTTTTCACTGATATATAAAACATTTCTTGTCGAATAATTCTTATTTATTCACCGATTCTACAAAGTAAAAAGTAAATTTCTTTGATATGCATTTTATCTCGCCTTTTTCTAAAAAATAATAAGTATGAAGGACTATTGTTTTAATATGGAATCGAAAATTTTATCTATGTTAAATAATGATTGTTCTTGCATGTTCTAATAATATGCACTTTTATATAATTTATAAATAGCAATAACATCCATGTGAGTTGATGAGTTGTGAAATAAGTCGTATAAGAAGTATAAAGGTTCCTACTCTAAATTTCAAAAGTGACTAAGACGAGCAACGTATTTTACTTCGGTCAGAATGATTATTCAACACCATCCAATTAGAAGACCTCAAAAATCACGGAAAGTTGAGACCCCCCCACACACACACATCTCCCTACCGCTTCTTCCCCTCTTATCTGTTTCAGTACACAGCAATAAAAGTTTCCTTTTTCTCCAATTTTTTATATTTTTCTTTCCTAAAGACATCCGACCAACAAGTGTTTTCTGGTCCCATCCGAAGTGAAATTCCCATGAGATATTGACATCATGACATGACGAGTTGCCTTTGGAAGGATGCTAAACGGTGTTTTGGATAATAAAGCTGCAATTAAACAAAGTAATTTATCACATAGTAATTATATACTGCGTAACAGATTGTCTTAAAACAATAATTTATGGTAAAATAGCTTTGTAATAATTAGATTGACAAGTTTTCTAGTGGATAGAAACATCCCCCCCCCCAAGGTGTAAAAAGTTCATAACTGATTATGAACTTCTCTGAGCAAATGATTAATGGAAAAGTTAAGAAATGTAAAACTTCTTAACATTTGAAAATCGAGCAATTCGATTCGCAATTGCGAGATTAAAAAAGCAAACATTATTAATTATTACAATTAAATTTTTACTTCGTTTATAAAATAAATCATTCATTTTAAAAGTCTTCCAAAATTAAAAATTATATATATTTGATGTAAAAAATTAAAACACTGTTTAAATATTTAGAAAATTAAGTTTTAATTTTTTTAAAGTTCATTCAGCAGATCTGTGTGTGTGTGTGTGAATGCTTTGTTTTATAATTTAAAAACAAACTAGTAATAAAAATCAATATCTTAACTATAGTACTAAAAGAAAAACTCCAATGAGCAGCAAATATCTGTTCATACGGTAATGCCTCACATATTTCTTTTTTCATAAAAAAGTTATATAAAAAATGTACTAAAAATTTTTTTATCATATATTTAACTAAAATGGACATATTTTGAATAAACTTTGATTCTAAATTTGATATGTGCAAAATGTATTCCGAAAAAAGAAATCACACAGAGACTATTATATTAAACATTTAGTCAAGAACAGGTTATTGAAAATGTTCAATGATAGAAAATGTCAGAGACAGTAATTTTTAATAGAAAAAAAGGCAAACTTAATGATACAAAAACTTTAAAATCACGATATTGCCATATTTATTCGAATCTAAGTCGCACTACTTCCCTTATGCTACTAAAAATTGGGTGCTGCTTAGAATCGAAGACTGAAAAATTCACTGGGGGGGGGGGGGAATTGGACAAGATACTGTCGGATAGAAAATTTACTGGTTCTCGTTTATTTTTAAAAGTTTTTAATAAATAATAAATTAATTACTCATTTCTTATTAATTCACCTTTATTTTTTTTATTTCGTTATGTGAATATTAACGTCGTACTGATCAGCTATACTCGAAGGCTTTTGGTGACAGACCTCGTAATTTTGAACTATGATCAAGTGACGAGGACGACACCTGAGCTACCACCCCCTCTCCTGACTGCCACATCACACCAACAGGAGGACATCTGAGTTCTCGACAGATAAAGCTCCCCCTATAAGGCGGGTCTTGAGCGGTACTAGGCTAGAACTCATGATACGGCAGCCACGATTCCGTTACATAACCATTAGGCTACCGCAGCCACTTTTTATTTCGTAAATATATCATATATCTCAATAACATATTTTACACTATTTTTAATTTTTCCCACAAAAACGGCCTGAGAATTTGGGGTACAGCTTAGAATTGGAGAAAATTAATTGAAAAAATAAGTTTCTGCTAATTTAATTAGAAAACAAGATTTGGTTAATGATTGTTCCAATGGTTTAATGGTAAAATTGTACGTTAAATATAAAATCGAATCGATTTTTTGTTAGTTAAAAAATAATAATAATTGCATTACAATAATTAGATTAAAATTTTAAATTGTGAGCTTCAAGGAGTAGTAATTTGTATTCTTTAGTCAGTTCATAACTTTCGGTCAAGTATAAAATAAGTATACTTTCAATTTTTCATTCAGTCGCTTCACAAAATTTAGATATTTTTATATGCATTTCATCAATAACAGGCAAAAAAAAAAAAAAAAAATCTAAGCAACATAATTATAAATTATGTATATAAATTAAACTTTTAAAGCACACATGCAGAAAATGTTAAAAACATTCCTAAATAGGAAAGTTCATCAGGTTTGAGATGTGAAATCTCTGTGTACATCATAAATCTTCTTTATTTTCCACACTATTTGTCACAACTTGCAAGTTACCATAATTTCAGCTGGCGACTATATTGCAGAAGGATATCGCCAAAATTACGTATTTGTAGCCAAGTAAAATTCGTTTTACAAAACGATGGTGGTGCCATCTGTTTGAGATAGTCCTAACTACGCCAAAAATAATTCAGAATAAACTTAAAATTTAGAAAAGTTCATTAATAAAAACATAAAACTTAATTATGGCTACACTAGTCAAAAGAAGGAAGCATGCTTTCTTATATACTATTTAATTCTACTCGAAAAAATAAATTTTTTTCTATTAAAATGTGCTTCGCGTTTTCACTTCCTATACTTTAACATAGAAAACTCCAATTTCATTTTGCAGTAATGCTGAAAACTGCGTATTTTTTTCAAAAATCAAAATTCAAAGAACACTATCCTCTAAACAATAATTTTTTTTATACCCATAGAAATTTTTATTATTATTGGAGCTTTTTCCTGCCGGCAAATGTGCTTCCCGTTTGATCCCTATCCTTTAACATTGACCGAAAACAGCCTTAATGCGACTGATTTAATCTATCCATGTAAGATCGCTATTTGTTATGTGAAGGCTCAATTCATCAATTAGCTGCAGGTTTTATATATTTCTGAAAGTCTTCAAAAGTTAGCACATCTAGAAAATTAGTTGAGTATCAAGCATTATAAAAATAACTAGCAAAACCAAGAACTAAGTTATATTTTTATCTGAAAACTCTCTTAGGATTCTAGTATAACTTATATGGTTGAAGGAAACGATTTTCATGAACTTAGCTACAACAGAATCATTTATTATGGAAAGTAGCAAAGAAATAATTGACTTACATAATATTTCTAGGATTTCAAAGCTGAATGAATACTTTATACCTTTTTTTAAAAAAAGAAATACAGTTTCCCAATTTTCTTTACAAAACATGTACTGTTGAACGTTTTTTTCTTAAATGTATTTATGTTGCATGTAAATGTTAAAATTTTAATATAAATAACTATGCAGCTAATGATTGTTTACTTATGGAACTTGTAAAAATTATGAAAAATCAACTATACAAGGTTTTTTGATTTAAGAAAAATTTATTACTTGTACAGCTTTGACATAAGATGGAATGCACCACTCTTTAAGCTACTTTACTGCACAAACCATTGTATTTTTCAAATGGTTTTGAATTATACCTACTGTATTAAAAAGTGTTGTGTAAATAATATTGTTGACAGTCTTAAAAAAAGTAGACAATTGATTGCTTTTAAAACTAAATAAAATATTAACTTATATTGCATTTCCCATCATATAAATATTACTTACTAATTAATTACATTACACAATCTTTAATGCTTTAGAAAGTCTTTCACAACTGTGATGCAATTATAATGTATATGTCACCACAGCTGAAAATCCCATCTAGCACTTTTTAAGATCAAAAAGTCATTCAAGACTTTCAGAGATGTAAGAATATTTACTTCATTCATCTGGTTGATACACAGAACACATATAAAGCAACCTGAAAAACTATAACTATTTAAAGTATTTATAAAACAAATTGTATATCAAAAACTGGTCCATTTCTGGACAAAAAAATAAACAAATCCTTATTAGTACATCTATACCATAAAAAAGACAATCACATTATATCATTACTTTCACTACCACTTTCCTCATCACCCATGAAATGTAACATATGAATGAAATACCTGTGTCTAAATAGGTAAGGCAGATTTTCAAGGTCTATACTTGTATACCAAATAGAACAAATATTAAAATTTATTATTAAGAGTTATTTACACATAAATTAAAACACATTGCTTACTTTAGTATATACTTTTACTTGTATTGATAGCAAGCATTAACATCACCTGATTCTCTATATATTTTATATTAAACACTTACCTGCAAAAAGTATACATGTATTTTCTAAATTCGTATGTTCCAAAAGCAAAATCAATTTTTTTGCCTAAAATTTTATTAAGAATGAATGATATAAAAAATTACCATACTCCCATCACTTTCCAAAATTTGTGTGGTAACATTCAACTGCAATGGAATCTCTATCCTGCATGATTTTTAAATTATATGCTTCTAATATACTGTCATAAAGCCATTTGTGACAAAAATTTGGTCATTTTTGATAATTACTTACCTCCTCATCTGATATAAAAATATACAACTTTAGCCCATAAAAACATAACTAAATGTCTTGGAAAACATAAAACAACTCCACTACAAGCATATATCAGGTGTTAAAGATACAGTTAAGTTTTTTTTGCAAATAGTTTTTGAATTGAGTAATGCTGACTTGCCTGAGCTTGAATGTTTTCTTTCTTGACAACTAAATAAAAACATTCCAGAGTTTTTCTTTTTATATCCCCAATAGTTCGCTTAAATATTTGCTGCTAGTTCAAATGCTGATTGGGAGGTAGGTACATGAGGATCAGGTAAATAAAATTCTTTAGTAATTACTTTTTACCTTTCTTTTATTGAATTGCATATGTAGACAATTGTTCCTGAACTATTTTACCTTGCAATAAACAATTTAATACTACAAGTAGAAGTTCAGTCTCCTGGTTTTTCTTATGTCATTACATATTTATTTGGCGGAAGACCCCACACCACACTTTCTATCTGAGATATGGAAAGAAGTATATTCAACATTTTCAACAACATGGAATCTCTCAAACAATTTAAGAATGAACTTAATATGTTTACATGGTGCATGATTATCAGAGCATTCACATGTATACCAAGCCGAACATGATAATTTTACACACCTGTAATGGCATTGATCACACACACACATAACCTCTTTCTGAAATGCTACCATAATCTTTTTAACAACATAAAATACATCTCCATTAGTTTGCGATTTTACAAACCAAGAATTTGTTGCCTGGTCATAAATATCATAAATATCTGTCAGGAATCTTCAATTCATTTTGAAATGGAAATAGGTTGTGAGGATATAAACTGGGGAGAGTACCATTTAAAATTCTATAATGTGCTAAATATGTGTCATGCTGTATTTTCAACAAACTATCTGCTTGACAGTTAAATTTTCATTTTAAAATAATTGGACATTCACGTATTGTGAATAGATTAACAATATATATTTTTATCAGTATTGGCATGCAGAAGTATAGATGATGTGACTTATACTATTAGTAGGCTGAATTACAATAATTATCATCAAAATATTTATTGAAAGCAGGCTTTTTATCAGTCAATGCAATTTTAAAATTTTCCATTATCATTATTTGTTTACATCTGATTGAACTTATTCCTTCCAAATGAGCTACTAGAGAAATTTCCCTTCGCATTTCAAAATTGGAAAACAAGATCATTTAATCATTTCTTCCAAGCGCATTGAAGGCGTAATGCAATTAATTTTTAACTGAGCACCCTTTCTCTCAGAATGTTGAAACACAATACATATTTCCTGCATTTAATTTATTAGTAATAACATGAGCAACAGAGTAAAGCATTCCTTATTAGTCAAGTACAATTAAACTTCTATTAACCGAATACATATACTAATACTGAAGATTTTTCAATACCCATTTCAAGATTAGCTTTGATGAACTCTATACAAGTTTTATAAACCAGTTGAAATGCTTGATTATGCTTTGAAAAGTTAGCAAATGTGTTAAATATCTAAATCTACAATTTCACTCATGATATGGAAAAGGTTAAGGGAAAGTTAAATCTAAACATATTGTGTAGATCTTTACATGTGATTCGTATAAAATTTTTTTGCAATAGATAATACATTCCAATAATGATTTTTTTCTTACTTTAATTAAATAAATGTATTTTCTTATTAAGAATAGTGTTATTACCTTTGGTTGGATCCTAGCAGGGCACCCTTCTTTACAAGAACACCTCCAGAAAATTTGTATTTTCTATTATTATTCTCACAATCATTTAAAAATTTAGCCACACAATTTACCTCATATATTTACGCTAATTTTTAATAACAATCAATAGAACTTTCGATTTAACGACATGAAATAGTTTTACACTCACGAGATCCGCCAAGTGGGCAATCACCCAGCAGGAACTAAAAAAATAATGAATCTACTACAATGGTAAATACCTGGAAATTTTAAAACGTATTATTAAAACATTATAAATAATCAAAGCATGAAATTTTTACATTCACGTGATCAGAGAATCGAGCTTTCACACGGCAGAAGCTAGAAAGTCGATGAACGGGAAATGTTAATTACATCAAATCAAAGCATAAAATAAAAAAAATACAATATAAAAAGAGTAAAATAATAATAATTCAAAATTATGAATCACAGTTTTTAGTTGTTCAAATAAGTTAGAATTCCACAAATCAGCAAATATGTTAAAATGATGGAAAACTTAACAGGAAATTAATACAATATAAAAACTGCAAAAAAATTTAACAATTAAACATTATAATTCAAAGTTATAAAATACCTTATCAATAAATCTCGCCGGTAGGAATTTTATATACGAACCTTTCAGCACGAGCGCTACAGCAAGAATGATTATAGTAGGTTCAATTAAGCCAACGATGAACTTTGCGATTTTCAAAAAGAGGCCAAAAATATCAAAGTAACCCATCCTTGTTTGTAGATTATAGGAATAGGTGCTGCCAACGAAATTGCGTATTACACGTCCGGTCTTGTTTTTTTTTTTTATCTGTCTCTATTTTACTAACGTCAGGTCGGTTCTAAATCTAATCTCTTTGATTCCTTCAATGATTAATAATATCAAATACTATCCAATACTCGCTAAGCTCGCTGAAGAGATCCGTAGATGATACTTACATTTAATTTGGCAATTCCTTCTCCTGCCTCTTTCTTATTAAATCTAGACTTTATATGGACAAGTTCTACCGTAAAGCTTACTATGGGGGCGCTGCGGTCGTTAAATACCCTCAACTTCTTCCGGTTTCAACAAAATAACATTGTTTTGTATACAAACTTAAGCAGAAGTAATTTTAATTTTCCTTGCATTTCTTAAGCAGAATTTTTAGCCTTTTAAAATTACCGACATGAAAGAGAGTAAATTATGCACTCTTTGTTCCACATGTGGATCTTTTTCTGAGAACCTCTACGAATTTTTAAATCACCGCTTAATTTACCGCTGTCCTACGAGTCTATCCACATGGCTACAATAAGAGACTACTTTGCAACCGAAAAATTGGTAAGCGAGAGTTAAATCTGTGTTATTTAATAAGCATTTCATTACAAGTTTGTGTTTAAATGATATTATTCAAATTTTGTTGTGCTTTTTCGAAATAATCCCGTGTATTTGTTACAAACATTGCTCGATTCTTATTTATGGTAACCTTGGCAGCAATTTTGGCGACAGTTTTCACAACACACAATCAGAAAAAATTTTCGACTGCTTTTATTTATATTAATTACACAATCACTTATATTTGTATTTCTTGAAAAAATGTTAATTAAAAAAAATAGCTTGTTTCTGTTGCACGAATATTTGTTGTATGAATTCAATTGTTTTTTGCGTTGCATAGTGGGTGTAATTACGTAACATAGAAATAAAAGTTATCTAGATACACTAGTTTTGTTAGACTAATTTTAACATTTCTAGGTTACATTGAATCAGTTGTGCTAAAAAATAAGTCTATATTTTGTTTTATGATTTATAATATATCGTTTTATGATTCAGATGATTTTTTAATTGAAATCAGGGCCGATCCTAGCAGGTGTGCAGCTCGTGCACCGCACGCGGGCGGCCAAAACAAGGGACGGCCGCAGGTCGTATTTGATTCTATCAATCAATCAAGCAAATTTTTTTACGAATTTTTCAAACATAAATATTTTGAATCGTTATTAACAAATCAAATCCCGATTTCCCGATAGCACAGCATAGTTTAAGAAAAAGTAGAATGTTAGTGCACAATGTGTTGGTCGATTGTCAATAAATGTCTATTCTTTACAAGCATCCTTCATCTGATAGCAAAAATTCGTGGTGCATCTGACAATACCGTACTAAAAAAGTTTGTTTTTTTTATGCTTAATAGTGGCACTAGCAGCGCAATGTGGATCAATGCTTAACAAAGGTGTCTAAAAAGGATTTTTGCGAAAAGTTTCTGTACGAAAATATCTAATACGGTTTATCTAATAATGTTTAAATTGCAATATGCATTTGGGGAAATTTCAAGTTTTCAATTTAATAATAACCTTACAATTTATAAAAATAAATTAGAGGACATAACTGATTTTTGCTCATGGTTTTACAACTCTTACATACTACGCCCACAGGGGCGGCTCTATGGCCGGACAAACCGGAACCATGTCTGGGGCGGCATTTAGACCGAATTTGAAAAAATATACATATATATTTTCTTGTTACGAAAGAATTTGGATGAAATTATTTTCTAAACCATTATCATTTACACTTTGGAAACGTGGAAAATTATTATTTTGTTTTAGACTGAATTGGAAAGTCGACCATTGCTAGTAAAATTTGTAAGGATTTTATCTCTTAAAAAATAAAAGCTGTATTACGTAGCAATTTTTACTTTGCAAGTTTATGGGCACTCGATCTCGGGATGCAGGTAGATATGCTTATCATGACAAGATTTTTACTGCACTGACATGAAGAGGATCCCGGGAAATCGTCAGATTTCAGTAATTGTTGTATTCCCGGGAGTGGCACGGGGCTTAAATAATCCATGGAGTAGATATTTTTCACTGGACTGTGGATAATGGCGTAACTTAGAACATTTGAGCCCTCGTGCAAAGTCAAGTTTTTGGCTCCCGAGTTGGATTTTACAAAGGGTAGGTACTTGGCGGCTGTCAGGCTTTGGGCCCCCTAGAGCACTGCCCCCCCCGCGTGATGCGGGGATGTACGTTACGCCACTGACTGTAGATTTCAACCTCGGCCATAAATTTTAGCTGACCCTACTGTGGCATTTTGCGATCGTTCACCCTGAACTTCCTGAAGGGTGGAATTTTCGTTACCCCAGCAGTGGGGTAAGAGTGTATGTAATAAGAGAAAATACATACAAGAATTTTTTTCAGATTGTCGTGGTAAAGAGTAAATCCTTGAAACTTTTTGGCCAAATCAGTTTCTGTCTATCGAACATCGCTTCGTCAACTAAAAGTATTTAGTTTTTACAGGAATCGCATTTCGTGGCCTACCAAACTGATCAGAGTTCCGAAATCTTGATTAATGGGGATAACACACGTAAGTACTAATACTTAAAACTATATTTTTAATTAAAAAATTTTTTTCGGATAATTGTTTTTATTATGAGCTATTTAATTGAATTAGTAATTTCGAGAAGAAAATGAACCACCAAACTATTTTAGGGAGATTATTTTTAAGCAATCTCGCAACTTTTTTTTTATTCATTATTTTTCTTAACTTTCTCTCAAGTGAGATTCTTATATTAATATTTATTTATATTTATGTAACATTTATATAGCTATTTCACAAACAAGAAATCGGTTATACAAATAAAATCTCTTAAATACAATAATTAATATTTTTAACGTACGTAATCGTTACTTCTCTCAGCAGCATATAAATTTTCAAGTATTTATATATATTAATATTTATCTCTTAGTATATAGTGCTTCTGAAATTGTGGGACGTGATAACCCTGTGAGGGGGGCGGGAGTATATCGAAAAGTCAAAAGCAAAGTATTTAAAATATTATAAATTTACTGAAAGGAACCGAAACAAAGTATACATTCGGATATAATAAAAAATAAAGTACACATTTACACTGATATAATATACTTATAAATGTATAAGTACTACACAATGTATTTGATAAATTGGGTATCCGACGACTTGTGACAACTTTTTTTTTTAAAAAAAAAGGGAGGTATGGAGATTTTTTTGTTGTTTTTTAGATTTGTTTATTACATTTTATAAAAAATATGCTAAAATTAAGTAGAGGAACAGAAATTATTTTTACTAAAATGGGAAAAAATGGGTAAAAATTGACAAAAAAGAACATAAACGTGGCCCATTCTGTACCAAAAGTTTATAAACAAATTTCCAATTTTTCAATTCTGATGTGTTGCTATCTTATTCATTTTTGAAGTAACCTTCAAGATATAAGAGATATTTTAATTTTTTCAAAAACTGGAGCACTTTATCTTATTTGTTATATAAAATTTGCTTAAAAAAACAGTGATTATATTCACATAAGGGGCTGTAAATTTTGAAATAAAACAGTGATTAATCAATCTTAAGGTTAAAACACTTCTACTATAAAACAGAACATACACAAAAAATCCAGTTAATTATTTTCAAAACTTTTCGAGCAATCGCTGGTCCCGTTTAAGCATTTTCAAAAAAAAAAAAAAAAAAAAATTGAGGAAAACGCTTGTTAAAGTATGACATATATCTTGCTCAAAGTAATGGCATCTTCTCTTACTAAATCACTTATAGTTTTTGTTCTAGTGAACAGAAAACAATAAACTTGGTATTTTTAAAAAGCTAATAAGACAGCCTAAAAATAAAATCATAAAAATTTTTTGTCAATTTTTAGCATAATTCACAATTTTAGGGTAGTCGGGAACCATTCACAATTCTAAATTAAGAACAAGTTTAAAAATTACTAGTGATACAATAGGCTTGTCATATACAGAATTTAATATTTATCTTGATAATTTGTACAGTTTATGATTAAAATCATGTATTTGTAGCTTTAACGTCAAAGGGAATTATTATTGCACTCAATCATTCTTATTGTCTGAAGGGGGGCGCGATGAAAATTATGATTGAATATTGGGTCGCAAGCATTGAAATTTGGCGAAGAACTGTCTTAGTACCGCTTTAGAGAAATAATTGATTCAGCTTCCACTGATTAAAATTTAAACATATGTGAGTAGCAAAGGACCATTAGTATTAAATATGATTTTTTTTCGAAGTTTTTAATTGTAAGGTTTTTTCTCCTATGTCGTTGACATTTTTTGCCTTTAGTCCTAAAAGAGATAATTTTTTCATTAAAAAAAATTTTAACTTTTATTTTGGGTAAAGAATTTTCCTCTGTGTATATGATAAAGTTGAAAATAAAAAATCAAGATAGTAACAGCATCTGCAAAATAAAGGTAGTGTGACATATTTATTTATCATAAACTAAGTAAAATCTTTTGTATACAAATTTCTAATAATTTCTTTTTTTTAGAAAAATTATTTATCCCTTCGAAACTTCTTTCTATAGGTTTCGTTAATGACTACATTTGAAATTATTTATCAAAATATTTCGGAGATTTCATAGGAGATCAAAGGTAGATTTTAAAATTTATGTTTGCCTCACAAAATTACACTAATTTTGCAGGGAGTATGGATGAAAATGTATTTAATACACTTTGTATTATTTTGAACCGTTTTCAGGTTTATTAATAGTTACATGACATGCATTTTTAATTTTTAATAAAAGTACAAACGTTTAAAAATGTTTGAGTCCATGCTAAATCGGAAATGGAAGGAAAAAAAAAATTGTATTCCCCTTATTTTATATAATAATTATTGATATTATTTAAAAACAACTTGTTTTTAAATTTTTTGAAATTTTGATGTATTTCCGGGAATGGAAAAACCTAATTACTGCGTTAAGGGTGACAAATGTGCAAAAAAACAGGATATTTCGCTTAGAGCAGCGTTTGGCAAACTGCTGTCCTTTTAGATTCTGCTTTTATATACAATTACAAATTATGTCTGCTGAAAAGACTTATTGTTTACCTTTCAAATTTATAGATATCTCTTGGGGAAAAAACTCGTATTTAAATACACAGTTAAATATTTGACTGGCTTACTGACAGAATTCATAGTTAAATATAAATCTGATTGGTCTTTTTTGCGATTTCTAGTTATATATTTGTGTTTAGTATTGAGATTCTAGTATTTTTTTTATTTAATGTGTGTTTCTGATTTTCTACTATATGTACCTTAAATGTCAATTTTCTTCTTTGTTGAACCTTGAAGGTTCAAGGCCGTAGTATGTGTTAAATCATGAAATTTGATATATTTATACCATCTTCTGTAACTTTCTAACTATCTCGAACTGGGGTCACAACGGACACCCATAGCATGTCCGGTGTCAGCTAACCGAGGGGGGGGGACAGAGGTAATAAAATTTTTTGGATGATAGCGTACCTCAAGAGATGTTTTATTTCACTCTTCAGTGGTTACCTGAAGGTTGAAACAAACTCTCTTCTGATTTCTATCATCAACAAACTCCCTTTCAAAGAAATTGGCCTGTTGAAATTGGCACAACTCAATATTTTAAAATTAGCTCGTTTGAAATAGCAACAGGTAATTGTGTTTTTAATTTCGAATTATTTATTATTTTTTAAGACTTAAAATGATATACAAATACAGAAGTACCTCCTGTAAGGTACACCTTCGAATAAGGCACAATTAATGTTGCTACCGGTCTCTTTGAATATGGACCGTATGTATTTACCTCTTATTGAACATTCTATTAAAGTGATACTAAAAATAGTTTTTTATTCTTTCTTTGTAAAATTTTTAAGATTTCGAAGACAAGTTTGTGTTTTTCTTAAATAAATTAAATATAGCGTTGTCCTAATAAACCAATGTAATTTAACAGTGGAAAGGAACAGAGAAATAAAAAATTACAACATTGTTTGTTCTACGTTTCGATTTAGAGACAAAACAGAATATGTAATAAAGTGATTGCACCTCTTAGAGGAGAGTTTTCTCTATGGGTTTACATAAAAAATAAAAATGCTGGCTTAGGCTGACACAATGCACTAGGTTTCAAAAAGATTCGTACAACGGAATATTTTAAATAAAATTCTGTAAGTACAAGAAAACCTGTGACTAAGGCATTTATTTGTATGTCATTTACTTAAAGATTAATACGAATTTAATTTCTAAGTAAACTAATTTGTTTAGCATTAAAGGACAAAATGCCCAATGTCTAGTCTGGTGGGTTTAAATTTCTGGCTCTAGGACATATTGTGTCAAATGCAAGATTCCTTATTGGAAGGTACTAATATATTTTTACCCTATTAATATAAAGTACTGCGAAATATTTTATTGTATTTGCCTTCATGAAAAAGCGAACCATAAAGTAATATATTTAGTTTTAAAAATTCTCTTTTGTTAATATACGTGTATACATTTATGCAATAAATAAATTCACATAAGAGAGAGTGAATAACGGCTTTTCCTGAAAAGATTACGCAGTTAAAAGAAAACTAGCTTATTTTAATGCCAATGAAATTATTTTGCTTATACGTATCCACAGCTGTAGGTAAGAGTACTACAGGGTTTGTACAATTTCATTTTTGGATTAAATTGAATTAATATTAATTGACGCTAAATTGTTTTCCATTAGACAGCTTCCATTACTAGAACGAGACGTCCATTACTGCTCCCAGTATTAAAAAAAATGGAATTTGTCTTGTTTATTGTAAATTTTTATTTTTTTTCTGAATCATCGATTATGAATAATTTTTCTGAATCATTATGTTATGTCAATATAGCATGTGTTTATAGATGGTTTATTTTTCTCTCTCTCTCTCTCTCTTTATACATCAAGATAAATTTAGGAATATTATTTTGCAATTATAAATATATTCTTATAAGTAATTGTGTTATTGCGGATCGAAGTATTGAAAATGCATTTCTGAAAAGTTCTTTTCGGATATTTAAAGTTTGTGAGTAGGTCAGTAATATGTGAGTTGTTTCATGTCTTCTTTTTTTTTAAGCTTAAGAGAGATAAATTTAATAAAATTATTATAAATATATTTTCAATTAAGTTTTCACACATACGTGTTAATATTTAAATGTTATCGAAAACAACCAGAATTGACATTTTTTGAGGAAGTTAAAAGACAGAATTTTATTGGACTGAGAAATGTGTTTTTTTTCTTCATTATTATTAATACAATAATGAGATGAAAATAAAATTCGAAAACTGTATAAGATCGTGGTGCGAATTAAAGACTAGGCTAAAAAAACTGTACTATTGACGAGGAACAACAAAATGTATACAATCTAGAGAAAAAGAGATGGTGCGCGTCATCATTGAAAGAATGATTGCTGAAGTACAATTTTTAGCCAGTCAAAATTTGTCAGAAAAACTAGGGTGAAATTGAGATAATGGTAATTTTTAAAGGCCATTGAATAATGGCCAAATTTGATTCGTTTATTTCAGAACACTTTAATAATGTCAGTAAATGCAATGATAACAAAACAGGTATTCCAAACTACTTAAGGCAGTATTTTCAAAATGAAATAATTAATATTTTAGCCTTATCTACTCGTAATGAGATATCACGCATTGTGTTAAAAGAAAAATATTACACTATAGTTCTTGATTCTACACCATATATTAGTCACACAGAACAAATAAGGTTTGTAATTTGATGTGTGAGCACTACTGAGATGGTAAGGTATATAGTTTAGAATTTTTTCTAGGAGATTTTAAGAATCTGCCTCTAAAAAGCTTTTCAGATTTGGACTCAGTCTCTATTGAATCCAAAATCTTTGAAAAAATTGATTTCATACCAAAAATATTTTGATAAATTTGCTTCTGAGAATGCCACAAACTTATTTGATAGTTTATTATTAAGTAGCCTTTGTAGAATAAGTGATTTATATACTTTTCGTTTCAAGAAATCTATTCTTTAGTGCTTTTTTATTACATTATATCTTCTCAATAAATACCGTTTTGCTTTTATAAAATGTCTGTTTTTATTCCAAAAGTAATATTTTTGCTTGTTTATTATTTTGTTAAAAGTATTTTGTAGCTATCATGACCTATTAGTTGACCAAAAAAAAATATCAAGTTTTGCACTACAAATTTTATCGTTGCATTTCTATATATTAATGTTTTACTTTTTACTCTTATACAGGTAAATGAGTGTATAACCGCAATGCATAAGTATTAAATTAATAATTAAATAAATAAGTATTGTAATAAGTAATTAAATATATAAATATTTTAATAAGTACTTAAAATATAAGTGTTTCAATAAGTAATTAAATATATACGTATTTTAATAAGTACTTAAAATATAAGTGTTTTAATAAGTAATTAAATGCGAAATATTATAATAGGTAATTAAATATATAAATATTAAATATAAGTGTTAGTCAAAATCTGAAAAATTCTTTAGAGGGGCGGCACATTTGATCTTCGCACGCGGGCGGCCGACACCCTAGGATCGGCCCTGATTGAAATGATAATTTTAACTAAGCCTTTGTGTGAGCTATTTATTTTGCTCTTGTACATAGTCAACTATTATTAATATAGATCTCATGAATTAAGCATTGGCAATTATTATAGGAATTAAACTGCTTTGTAGAGAGCTCGGAGCATCCTGATTATGTCTCGTGAATATTCGCCTGTATGGAGGATCAAGGTTCTTCAAGCTTCATGAACTAATATGTTACACATGAAATGTAGGCAAGTGCAAAATGCTCACTTATTTGGTATGTTCAAATTTTATTAATAACTAAAGTAATCCAAGTAATTGTGCTAATTTACATATTTATTTAATTCATACATATTTGTTAAACTGAAGATTAGCAATTGATTTCTTTTCAATTTATTCTAAATTTAAATTGCATTAGGAATTTTTTGACTGATAAATATTTATTTATGAAAATTTTACTTTTAAATCATTTTTCTTGCAGAAATTGAAGGAATTAGGACAATCCAATGAAGTTTGAAGCTGGATACCAAATTTGTTTTGGAAAAAAAAAATTACAATCGGGTTCTATTTGTTATTTGCAAATGTGTGTATTTTTTATGTCAATCATCCATATTCTTGAATAAAGTTATTTTGAATACTGATTAATGTAAATAATTTTATTTGAAAATGTCTATAACATACATTTGCTTAGATTTCCAAATGCATTTTAATATTTTATTCTTAAATGTTGCTGTAGCTAGAATTCTTGAAAATTGGGCATTAAACTTATTAAAAGTTTCTCAATGCGTGTATTGTTATAGGAGATAAATTCATTATTTGTCATGTGTTACTCAGTTAATTCTTGCTTACTGCAAGTAACTTATTGATAATGTACTATTTTCTCTACTGATGTTTAAATTTTATAAAAGAAACCTTTTTAAAAAAGACTTCATGTTATTTCTTTTTTAAATGCATCTCTTAAGTGCATTGGAATTTGTTAGCAGCATTTTTTAAAAATGGAAAATAATAAATATTTATAAAAATATTGTTGCATAAAATATTTATTTAAATCTAAATTGAAAATTCTATCTCACATGTAAACCAAATAAAATAATGAATATCATATTAATCTAGATATCCGTCAAATAGTAATACTCTGAAATGTTTTTTCACAAACAGCAAACTTTATGTAAATATTAAAAAATAACAGCTAGTGTACATAGATTATTGGTTAATATGAAAGTATTTTTTGCTTTACAAGTGTATATATTATGATTGATAACAATGCTACCATAAGTTCTTAATTTAATATTCTTGTAAGCAACTTTGAATTTAAATTAAATTTTTCATTTCAATAAACATACATTATTCAAGTTTTCCTTGTTTTGTGACATGATTCCAACATATTAAAAGTAAAGGCAATATTCATTCTATAATGTAGTAATGATTCAAAACCATTGAAAAATATGCAAATTAAGGAAATTTGTTTTAAAAAAATTTGATTTATAATTTATAGTAATTATTACACAATATTAAGTGAAAATATCACATAAGAGAAAAGGCGTAACAGTCTTTAGAAATTCAATTTAATTATCCTTTGTCTTTAATATATTCTTTACTTATTGAATTGCATATAAATTTTAAAAATAGTATGATATATATGAATACTATAGACTGTTTTAAAATACAATTTAAATTTGTAGAAAAATCCTTAAAAAATTACATAATATTAGAGTTAGTTAACATGAAAGTTTTTGATTAATGATAAAAGATTTATTCTTTAATGAAAATGAATTTTTTCTTTTTACAGCACAATAAATTGCATATAACATAAAAAATTTATTAAAATACATAATCCATACAATATATGAAGTTGAAACATTGTTCAAAAATAGTAGCATTTTCAAACACATGCTAAGTAATAAATATTTTTAAAAATATAACATATGTAAGCCAAACAAATATTTCCATACAGTGTAAAATAAAATAATAAACAATGCTAAAAACCTGGATATCCTAATAATATTAAAATATATTTTCAAGAACAAGTTATTTTATATGAAATCAGATAAAATAACATGATTTGTTATTTTCTAATAATTTCCAACTATGCAAAACACAGAAATTAATCTAAAATTTCTGGCAAAACATATGTTTGTAAAAAGCGAACAAGAAGTGATTTTTCAAATTCCAGTAATTTTCATCAAATTCAATAAATTGACAATGGAAAACTTTGTCAGTAGATGTTACAAATGGAATACGTACATACATATCAGAAATTAAATAACTAATTAATCTTAAATTAGTCAAAAAGTAACAATTATAAATAATAAAAAGTATTTTACACATATTTATAATTACTCTTCTTCAAATGAATATGGAAGAAATTTAATCCAATAACTATAAAAAATGTAATATGTAGAAAAAAAAATGGCGGCAAGTACATGCAATATCTTAATGAATATAACATTTATATAAAAAAAATTCCGAAGTATGTAATTACTATTTGTTTTCGTAACCAAGAAAGAAACAAACGATTCAAATAGACAAATACAATTATTATAATTAATCTTATAATATGATACCGTAAATTATAAACGATAAAACAAATTCCAATACGCAAAATAACACTAATTACTTAGTACACTTACACTAGTTACATATTCCAAACATCGCCAAAAAACGCAATTAGCAAGCAATTGTGGCAACCTTGCTCTAGTGAGCTAAGAAATTAAAAAAGGTATTTTAGAAAAGATACTGAAAGAAATAATATAAAATTCCGAATGTGAAATCTACAGATCATCTTCTTTCCATTTCGTTCAAAAACTTGCAATAGAACTTTGAAAAACTAACTCAGTTGAATTTCGATGTTTTCCCATAGATCAACATTAACCGGAAGTTCCGGAGGGTATTACTCAATGTTGTTGTTTACAAAGTAGAACTTGTCCTATGGTCGAATTCATTAGCATAACACTATTTCGTGTTTTTCCTGAGGAGGCTGTGAAATAGAATAATTGCTGACCCCAAAGTTACCCAAGAGGATTAATGGAAGATTGACGCGGATAGACCACAGATTGATAAAAAAAATATGTCGCGTCTAAATTAAGTAAACATTTTAAAATACAAGTGACTTTATTTGCTGCTGGATTCTATATCTTTTGAGTAATTCACCGTATTAAAGAAGAATTAGGGTTGATTTAAAAGGCCTGATATATTAAAACACTTCTGCGGCGAACTTAGATGTAACAGCCCCGATGACCATTCTACAGCTACAAACTGCTTTTGAAGACTTCATGCCAAAAAAAAGTTTTAAAATTGTGTATGCTGCCTTGGTCGAGTGCTGAAGTTTTAAGGTTGGGCTTGGAAGGGGAAATTGAAGTTCATGCCTCATAAAGATTGTAAATTTTTAAGGAAAATGCGGTTATCTAAAAACAAGAAAACCTTCCGTTTCTGACTTTTCATATCTTGTTTAATAAAACCAGCCATTTATTTTAGATCTTGGTGGTCATTCACACTTTTTTTGTTTGAGTGAAAATGAACTTACGACCTTAAAACACTGACGTGAAGCGTTTTATTCTGAGGACAGAACCCAGGACCTTTAGATCCGAAACCGAGTAACTTAACTACTACACCAAAATGATCGCCATGGTGTGGAGGTTGTTACTGGCTTACATAGATTATATCGCTACACACTCCCCTACCAGTGAGCTGGTTAGGTGAACGAACGATATAGTTGAAAATGGGAGCGGTCAATTTTTTGTGTGTTGGATGAGTTGCGTCACGTTAATCTGACGAATTTTTTTTCTGGATTGTTCTTTTTTGCGGGTAGTTGGCGCCACGACAGATCAGTTTAGTTTCGCTTTTCTTAGTTAAGCTAGGGTCGCCAAATGACGTGGCGTGTTCTATTCTGAGGACAGAACCCGGGACCTTCAGATCCAAAACCGAGTAACTTAACCACTACACCAAAATGATCACCATGGTGCGGAAGTTGTTACTGGCTTATATAGATTACATCGCTACAACACTAAGGTTTTGAAGCTTTACCTATAATGAGAGAAGTAATCTTTTCCGAGCTGATCATGCTTATAGCCAGTGAAATGGTTAATCTCTTCTCGATATGTTTCCAACGTATTTTTTTCTTTGAATATAAATGTTTTTTTTCTGACATACACTTTTAAAAAAATCCGATTTCCCCAAGTTAAAACCGTTACGAGGATCATACTCTTTTATTAAATATGAAAGCAAATTTGTTACTTAGAACAAGCACCAGAGGTGGATTAACCGGGTGGTGGACTTGGTGGCTGCCAGGAGCCCCCAGCAACATCAGGGCCCTCAATCTTGATAGATTCCGCTTATAAATTCAACGTGCAACAAAAAGATATTGAACAGATATTGCAACCCGTATTTGAGTCGTGTAGCAGCCCTAGCCATCCTTTTTTGGTATATCTGTATTATTGCAATATATACGAATTTTTCACATGCGTTTTTTTCTTTATGCCCAAATTTTATTTCAAACAAATGAATACTATTCAAGTCACAAGCTAAAGAAGTTCGTTTTTAGTCCACAGCCGGGGCTTAATTACTCTCGGGTACATTTTATATTTATGGGGAAAAATTCCCCCCAACACCGAAAAAACTAATATTTAATTCTGGTTGTGAATGAAGCTGTCATTGTCCTTGACTTATGTCCCATTCATGCCCTATTAGAGAAAGATATGGTGATCTAGCAGGCCAACGTAACACGTTAACACCCTATAGAGCATGATGGGTTACAACAGGGAATGAGGAAATTCGTTATCCAATTGGAAAATACCTCTTGAATGATATTTATAAATCGTAGTGCAACAGTTTGAATCGCCAGATTGACGTACAAGTTTGCTGTTTGGATGTGAGAATTAACCTCAAGAGTGCTCCTACAATCAAAGAAAATAACAAGCGCTAGACCATAGCTGTAGGTTCAGACTCAGTGTATCTAGGTGGCAAAAAGATTGTCTGCAGGAACCGACCTGGCCTTCTTCTAATCAATATACAGCCATCACTGAAGTGGCGTAATATACATCCCTCAACTCCCACATCACAGCAGGAGGGGGATGACAGAATTCTAAGGTCCCAAAGCCCGACTGACAAAAACTAAGGCTTGGGGCCCAAAACCTGACTTTTCAGGAGGCACCTAATATTCTCCATTACGCCACGGCATCACTGGCACCAAGAGAGAAACAGCATTTATCGGACAACACAACGCATTGCCACTCCACTCCCCAATAACCTCTAGCGTGACATCACTGAAATCCCAGACGTCAATGATTTAGAGCTACTGGTCTGAACGCTACAGGGTATCTGGATGGAAGCTATTTCTCAAACGATTGATTTGTTACAGTTCACTGTGTCATTCTGGTGCCGGAAAAAACTGTAATTTCTGCTATAGATGCACTACGTTATCCTGCCATGTGATGAATACTGCATTCTTCTTCGGTCAATGGTGATCCGCGCGTGGTTGAACCATAGTTTTCTTAAGGTATTGCGGCCAAAAATCATGCACAGTGGATACAATTCTTCCAAGTATTTCTGTAATATCGTGGAAAGAAAATCCACCCCTTTTGTTAGCTCTATTATACTACCTCTTTCAAACTCAGAGCTATTGATAATGGCTTCTTCGTCATCTTAAAGTCATTTTGGACTAACATCAACTCACTATGTCAAATCTCAACGATAAATAACTCTCACGAACTTTATAGTGCGTATTTAAAGTGCACTTGATTCTCTTCCTCAAAGTGGCACAACTAGCGGCCCACTTATGCGCTAACGAGAAATTTGAACACTAGCGTAGCTACTTCTGAGTAGGCCCTGTATCAAAATTATTTCGGGCCCTTTTTTAGATATAAGGACCGTAGTTACACTTGTTGGCGCCCATGTAGCTTGGGGCCCCGTATCAATGATGCATGTGATGTGGTGGTAGCTATGCCCCTGAATTTGAACTAAAGTCATCTTTCAGGTGTATAAACACGCCTACCAAATTTCGTCGATGTAACACAAATCCTTCTTTGTGATGGGATTTTGTTGCCATCAGTGTATTTTACTAATGAAATAAAATGAAGTTACATGATAAAAGATATTTCTAGTTCAAAGCAAACTATTTCAAGTTAGAATTTAGGCCTTAATAGCAAAATAAAGATTAATCAAGATGGTCTTGGCTGAAATCTGTGAAATGAATGGGGGGGGGGGACCGCAATACTGGAGGCTCTGTTTCTCTTTTAAAACACAGATGGAAAAATATGAAAATTCCCTAATGACCATGATTGAGAATATCATATATGGTACCTAGAGTATACTCTAGGAAATAAATACTACTAGCAAATCATTGCAATAAGTTGAGAGTGAAAGGATCTATCGCACTAAAATCTCTAGAAAATTATAGTAAAAATTTCAGAAATGAATTTGGAAAAATGGAACACAGAGCAACTGATTTATTAGAGCTCTGGTTTGAAGAAGCTGGACAAGAGCTCGCCGGCAGTTAAAGTAAACAATTATTCTTGGTGAAAGTGAAGAAGTCGATTATGAAATTCTGAAAGAAGGGAAAATATTTCATTGTGGATTTATTTTATGTTATATGCGGCTCAAGTGTAGTATAGGGAGGGGGCCTTTGGATTTGGCAATTTTTATACAGATATTATGGTGAGATTGAGAATTCATTCTGGCTTTCGGACACCTATCGCTAAGTGAAGTAGCTTAGCGATCGATTTTGGTCGCCAAAAGAAATAGACATCGCCAGCCCCCCCCCCCCATACTACACTTTAACCGCTATATGCAATAGGGCAAGAGCAGAACTATCTCGAAGAACTGAGATTTATCAAACTGTTATAGAACATTTTACTGTATTTTTGACGAGGGATTATAACCTGAAATTAAAATAAAGCTACACAAAAATTAAAGGAAACTTACAAAGACGATATTTAATCTTTTAATTTTGATTATATGAATTGGGGCAAGAAAAGAAAAAAAAACATGTAATGAATGAATGCCTCCCCCCCCCCCTAGAAATTTATTGAGTTGCAAGAGAAATCCTAATGTAGAAATACCTTTAAAAATATTTTTAACAATGCCATTATCGAATGCATCAGGTGAAAGATTTTTTCAGTTTTAAAACGTGTTAAAAATAAATTAAGAAGTACTCTGGGAGAAAAGGCATGGTCATATTATATACAAAACAAAATGTTTTAGACAAAATAGATACGGCAAAAATAATTGATGAATTTGCCAAAGAGAAATCAAACTGTATAGCAAAATTGTAAGCTCTTCAGTAAGGTTTTAAATTTTTTAAATGCAGTTAAGATTTTTCTTTAGCCGTTCATTATTATTATTAGCAATACATTTTATTTTGAGAATTTAAAGTATGAGAGAGACTCTTTTCACTATTTTAGTTTTTAGACTCTTGAGTCCATGGGCCTCAAACCTTTTACCGCCAGGGCCTTAATCCGCCTCTGAAAAACACTACTGTCGACACTCGAGCTTTCCTTGCACATTTTTTTTTTTTGAGTTTACTCCTTAAGAATCAATTTTTATATAAAGTCCCCGGTATAGAAATATTATGAGGAGTGCAATTTGTACAAGCGTTAACAAAAACGCATTCCCGTCAAGACCTGCAGCCGTCTAGGGGTATTTCTGGGAGGAACGAGCATGTACGTTGGGAGAGTAATCTCCTGGCAGGGTCAACCAAGGCGTGAAGATATCACTGTGCTCAGCTAAGGTCTGCAGGAAAAGGAGCGAAGTCAGTCTTCTACCTATGATGCCAACATCTTGCCAAGGTACTCCAGGTTTTCGGACCAACAGAAGCTGTCTAATTACCCCCTTTACAATGAACCTTGATTCTATAGCTAATCATACTGCCCGTCGTGTAAGTTAAAAAGGGGCGCATTCTGAGTTTAGGCAGAGGGCTCAGAGCGAAAAGTAAGTTAGGTCTCCCTTAGTAAAATAAAATCGCTGAGAATACTTCAGGCCAATATGAATGGACTGTCTACCTATGCCATGAAGGTGAAACTGGACAAGCTTCTGGAACGCACCGATACTCATAATGCCCAGATTATTACAATCCAGGAAACTAAGCTAAAAGAACAAATGAAATTAAATATCAAAGGGTTCCACATAAATCAATTGGATAGACTCACTGGGGTGGTCTTGAACTCTTAATTAGAGACGTAAAATATCAAAAAATATCGTTATACCACACGAGTACAGATCTAGAAATTCAAGGTGTCTCTATTATCTGGGGTAAACATAAATTAATATATATCACCCTCCAAATCAGGGTTGATTGTCTGACTCTTTCTAAGACCTAGCTGCAGCCAATGTATCAATTCTTTTCATCCGAGACCTCAATGCTAAGTCTTCCTCTTGAGGATGTCCTGTAAATAACATTAGATTCTGTAACCTCCTTAATGCAGCTGACGACAGAGCTCCCCAATACATCACTCCTTTAGCTACACACAATACTGCAGAAGCCTTTAATATTGCTCTTGCCGGTGCGGATGCCTTCCCTTTCTGTCACTAGTCCGTTTTGGGCAACATAGGATGTGATCATCTCCCCATCAGAATTGAACTGAAAAAATCCCAGAAGAGCATTCTTACAAGAGAAATGTTTTGGAATTTCGGTAAAGCTGATTGGCGATCCTGTGCTGAACTTACAGAAAAAGACTTTATACCTCATACATCAATAGAAATTAAACTTAAAAAGTAAGTATTATAAAACTATTTTCATCAAAACAGAATTTACAACACAAGCAAGAGAATTCAGACCCCATCCAGTTATACTAAACGATCACCTTTTCAAGTAAAAGTATCTGACGAAAAAATGCTGTTCATGTGACTTGACTGAAATTTATTTGCAGAGCATTTATTTAACAGTCCAATGTCGGATTCTTGCAGGTGAAAATTTTTTGAAATTCTGGCAGTGAACTCTGTTGGCTCAGGAGCATTCCCCCCCCTTAATTTCATTTATTGAAATTAAGGGAAATTTCATTAATTTTCTTTATTGAAGATTTTTGTATTGTTATCTTAAAATTATATATTTGTGGTATTACTTCTGTTGTCAGTACATATATAATAACATTTTGTCATTGAGCAAGTTGATTACAACAAAATAATAAACATCGCTTTTGTTCTCTTTCAGTGTGGTTACTTTAAATTAAATTTTCAAAATTAACTAGCTCCTCCTAAATAGAAAGTATATACAACAGATCTCCCTACAACATTGTAATCTGCATATTTTTTTATGACCCATAAATAATTTAAAACAAAAAATCCTCCACAAAAATCAGTTAATGTATACTTTATACATATATATATATATACAATCGTATTCATTATATAATATTTTTGCATTAATTCTTCTGGAACTGGGAGAAGTGATAGAATGTACATGTTCTGATTAAATTGATACAAAATAATTTCATAAAATATACAATAGCCTTTATTTAGCAAAACACCTTAAAATGTGTTCTTATCGATATAAAATGGAAGACACACTTTGAAAAAATATTATTTATTACAATATCTTAATTTTTCCTTATACATAAAAATACACATACAAATAAAGATATTGCTCTAATGTTAAAATCGTAATATGTTGGTTGTGAAGGCTTAAGTATGACAGTAATTAAAGATGATAAATGCTGCACTCGAATAATGGTAAGAAGGTCAAATAATTGGATATTATACCAGGTATCATTTGACCATGAATCAAAATTATGAGACCCAAGATCATTAGTCCTATGTCATGTTAAGACACTTTATCAATAGCACATTTTTTTATTTCAAATGCACAAAATTAGCATCCTTAAAATAGTAATAATCTGAAAGCTTTTAATCACTTTAAATGTTTTCAAATATTTAATTAAAAAAAATAATTCAATTGGCAGTAGAAATCAGAAAAAACACATTTTTTTTTATACTTCATGGGATACATATCCAATCATCTTCATTTTGATTATTTTTGCTGAAAAAGATTTCTACACATTCCAATTTTCATGCAAGTGCAATTTATCAATAAAACAATTCCAACAAATAGTCAAATTTTCCATAAAAATATAATTTATTGTATACTACATACATCAACTAAATGTTTCCAAGATGTAACATTGGTGACACATATTAAATAACATCAATAGTAAAGAAAAATGTTTACATAAATTAGATAAAATGATTTAATTTAGTATCAGATCAGAAAATCATATGGTTTTGCAATTCAGTTTTTTTATATTAATAAGTGCTAATTATTTCAAGCATTATTCAAACAAATGAGAATAATATTTCTGAATATATCTCAAAGAGAAATTTCATATAAAATCACATGAAGACAAAACATTAAATCCAATAACTCATAGAAAAAATTTGAGATAACATTTAAACAGCATAACTTTTAAGATTGATTATCAAATTTTTATATAAATTATATAAAATATTGATTTTTACCAGAATATATTCATATCAGGGATTCATTGAATTTAAGAAATGCATACTGCTTCAAATTTGAAATCAGGTCAAACCAATATGTGCTGCCATATACCATAACAAACTGAACAAATATTTTCCAAAAAATAATTTGAAATCTACACATAAAAAACAAAGTCTTAAGGGGAAAAAAAGAAGTAATTCACAAAAATGTTTTTTTTTTTTAGTTTCAAAGTATTGTATAAATGACAAATTCTGCCTTTAGTTTTAAAATGAGATGACACATTTGATGTTTTTACAATAAAAAAAATCAATATTGAATATTTATTTAAATTATATTTTTTGAAACATATTTTGAGATAAAAATATAAAAAATAGCCTGAAGGTAAAGCAAATTATTGAAAAGGTTTTGAAGAGCAGAACTTTTTAAAAGGCTGAAATTTTCCATTTTATTAAAATAAAAAAAAAGCCATATCAAATGTTGTTGTGAATTCGTCAGCTGCCTTGATTTTTCAGACTGTTTCATAGATGGCGCTGGCTATTTTCGCCTGTATATAAGAGGAGAAAGATAACTTTGAATGTCAGTGATTTTCAGATTTTTAATGTGTGTAGTTAGTTCTTTTAATGCTTTTAATTTGTAAAAGTTCTTTTCAATGTTTTTAGTGTCTTTAACTCTGGATTTTATGTTAATAAAGATTTTTATACTACTCAGGTAGTTGGTCTCTCTCTGTTTATGGATTTGAGCAAGTGGGGGTGTACTATTTCTGGAACCTGCACCAGTGTGGTCGAGTAGGCACATTTATAGTTTTGGGTGTTGGGGGTTGAGGTCAGATATAATTCGAGGGTTGTGCCCCAACAAATGTATCTCTTAACCCCTTTGGGACAAATATCACATATCCATGCCAGCATGAAACACAGACAATTCTCGATTGACACATATACACGCCAGAGTATTTCTCCCTCCACAGCCGACTGTCACATCCGTGTGACACTGGCTTAGAATATTTGAAAGCTCAGTTTTTTTGGCAATAGATGGTATTACATGTTCATAAGATTCGCGATATTTGTAGATCTGACCTACTTGAAATGAGAGAAATATCCCTCACATGCTCGCGGATTTTGATTCATAAACATTAGGGGAATAGAATGTTTCTGAATTGAATGCTTTATGACTGCTCTTGAAATGAACACATGGTTTTTGTTTATAGTGATGATGAGAGTTTTATTTTCACTAGAGCATTTCGTTTGGGTTTGCAGTCTAGTTTTTAATGGAAAATTAGATATGGTAGACACAATTTTTATTACTATTTCTTTTTACTTTTACAAGGTTGAAGCAACAAAAATGTTTAACTGAACTTAGAATAATGCACAATTGATTCTAAATTAGAATCTGAGAGTAGTGATCGTCACAAATAATATATTCTGATTGTTCTGTTAATTGCAAATTTTATGATAATGTTTTAGACATCTGTATGCTGATTTACATCGACAGAAAATGCCTCTCTATGGTCATCAACAATAGAAAATTTAACTTTCGTTTGTTCACATTCCCACAAAAAAACACCCCTCCAAAATAGCAAATGCTTTCTTACGAGTGCAGGAATTGTAATATAGGACTCAGTGTAGATTTCTGTTTTAAAAATTTTTCACTCTAAAAAGAATTTTAAGAAACATTTAGTTTACAAATGTATTATGTAGTGTCATTAAAATAATAAACAAATACTGACAATAAAGTTTAAAAAATTGTACTTAAACAGAAAATAACTTAAGTAAATGGAGTATGTAATTACAAAATATAGAAAGCATATGTTAATTGTGTACTCTCTACAGAGCTATATTAAATAATGCATTCAAGTTTCTTTATTTTCATGCACTTAAGCTTAACTTCACAAAAGCCCCATGCCAGTGAGTGACTCTCCTGACAGATGCAAACCTGTGTGACCTGGCAATACACATGCGTTTGCGTCTTTCATTCCGAAAGAGTTAAAACAGATTTATGCAATTTTAAAAGTTTACTATATAGGCTTATTACTATTTCCAGTACATATTTTCTTTAAAAAAATAAAAGATTTTATATAAAAAATTCATGTATAACACGCTTCATTATGACTAGGTAATGTACTAAAAAACAAAATAGAAATGATGAAAATAATTATATACAGAAGCAATGTTTCAAAACCATGAAAAATAATTAATTCACAGATTCTCATTTGAAGAATGGGAAGCTGGATTAAATCAGAATTTACATCTTGAAACTAGTTTCAAGTTCTAAATGAAACAAAAACATCAAGTGCAGTTGAGGTCTCTCTCTTTCCGCTGAAGCATCCTCCTTTGGTAGCAATAGTCAACATCATCCACACGTGTGCACAGAATCATGTAAAGAAGGAACACATGAGCCAGTATGAGTCGATCGATTTGCATTGTAGGATGTACGAGGAGGAGGAGCGCGAGAGCACAAAAGCTAGGATGGCGCATGTGAGAATAAAAGCGCCTCAAGCCATCCGATTTCAGGCTTAAAGGATCAGGCCAGTTTTGCAGGCTGTAGAATACCTAAAAAATTCATAATATTTCTTACTGAAATTATAAAATGTCTTACATTTTCATGAACTATACCATTAGTCATAAGTATTCAATTTAAATTTGGAATGATTCTGTATAATGCTGTGATTCTGTATAATGCTGTTCTTAGAGAAAAACACTATTATTTTAAATCTAACCCTACTTTCAAAACTTCCATGCAATACAAAAACTTTGAAGCATTGTCATACTTAGTAAACATAAGTCGTTTTATTTAAATCTACCATTTTATTAATAAAGTATGTCTTAAAGTTTACAATACTGACAACTATAGATCTTTTCATATGAAATGTTGTGCGATTTCACAACGTGTTACCTTGGGACTCTTAAGAAGATAACCAGATCTTTTTCCAACCAAGCATGATTAGGACATTATTGGATGGCAATGATAGCATCCACAACCAGAATTAAACAACCTGTAGCGGTACCATCTATATAAGCCAGTAACTACCTCCGCACCATGGTGATCATTTTGGTGTAGTGGATAAGTTACTCGGCTTCGGATCCAAAGGTACCTGGTGTACAAAGGTATCTTCATTGGTGACCCTGGCTGAACTCAGAAAGACGCAACGTTCTGAACTGTCGTGGTGCCATCTATTCACCGCAAATGCAACCAAAGCCATTAGACACATGACGCAATGAACAAAGTCGTCTCACATATGACGCAACCAGCAAAGCCGTCACAACTCATGACGCAGTAGCAAACACGATTGATTAAACAAATACATCATTCGTTCGCCTATCCACCGACTCACTGGTGGGGGAGTATGTAGCGGTACCATCTATATAAGCCAGTAACTACCTCCGCACCATGGTGTAGTGGATAAGTTACTTGGCTTCGGATCCAAAGGTACCTGGTTCTATCCCTACCGGATAAGCGCGCCACTTCAAACCTTATATTGACGGACCAAGAGCAGCAGGCATTCAATTCCATCCCACAAACTCATATCCCATTCTTGTGCAACACCTTGAGTGTGTGTTTGCATGCTTGCATTTAAAATTCTGGAGGTTACACTCGTTTTTATTATATCATTTAACATTTGAAATGGTTCTTCTGGCATTTACATTAAACACTTGAACCTTTAATCAATTAAATTTGTTATCTAGACAAATACACTGTGGCAGTTTCATTATTCTACAATAATTTTTTCTTGGTGTTGGAATTTTTTTCCTATAAGTGTAAGATGTATCCATTGGTGGATGGGGCCGGTGGGCGACTGGGCAGATGCCCTGTCGGCCGGAACAGTTTTGGGCAGATCAAGAAACTTGAAAGATTGAATTAACATACGATTCAGTGAGACAGACATAAAATTATTTTTTATGATGACAATGAATGATAACTTATATGTAAAAGAACATTTCATAAGAGGCCTTAAAGCCAGCATATTTTTCATTTCAGGGCCGATTTACTTGGCCAATCCGCCACTGGATGTACCCAAGATGTACTGGGTGTACCCAAACAAATTTATGAAATAAAGCGATAAAAAGTGCAGCTGTGAACTAAAAACAAACGAAGTATTCATTTGACTGAAATAAAATTCGTGCAAAAAAATGCAAGCGAAATTTTTTGTACAGATAGCAACAATACAGATATACAGAAGAAAGAAGGCAAGGACTGCAACAAGACTCAAGTCCATGGAAATAATCAAGGTTGCAATATCGGTATAATATTTTTTTTGGAGCTGGAATACATCAAACTTGGGACCCCTACTTGGCACTGTGGTCCCTGGCAGTCGCCAGCTGCTTAATCTGTCTCCAAGCGTATTAAAAACTTAACTTTAACTCTAACATGGTTGAATTTTCACCAGAAATTAATTGATAATAAAGAAATTAATAGTACATTTCCAAGATGCATTTACATTCCCTATAATTTATAAATACCTTTTCAGAACAGCAATTTTCATATATATTGATTTATAGAAATATTACATTGAATTTTTTACTTTAATAATGAACTTAACTACATACAAAATAGACAAATTAGAGAATAGTAGAAAATTTTTCCATCACTGTTAGGAACATGATTACCACAAACTTTTAAAAACATAAGCATATCATAAAAAAAACTGAAAATCTTTTAACTTTTGATTCCAAAACTATTAGACAACACTAGGATCGTAGAGTTAGTTCAATAGAGGTCAGGCTGTGAAACTTAAAAACTAACTTTTAAAAATGACAAAACATTACCAAAACAAAAAACTTCATGGATAGAAATTTAAAACAAATTTATGAAATAAAGCGATAAAATTTCACAATTAAAATATTTTGATAAGAAAAGGAAACTCTTCTTTTATATCGATATGATTTATAAAAATGCATACTAATGCAAATTTAAAAGTATATACATAGTAACATACAACAAGTAATGACTTTACAGTAAAGATACTTTTTCGTAAAAAATACAGTGAAATTATATAACTCAACTTTCAGATAATAAAAAAATCACACACACAAAAGTTAAAGATCAGTTTAGAAGAAGTTGACATCAAGACTACGATAAAGTGATAATAAAATATATGAATGGTTTAAAATTTTTGATCATTAAAAGATTTCTTCATTGTGCAAACTTTGAAAGCTTTATAGATAGTAGAATATCTCGAAGAGCCTCTCATCAACTTTCAAAGATAAAGTAACAGCACTTTTTTCTGATGCCAAATTTATTAAATGACACAAGTAACCTGTACTTAAGTTTTTGTTTTCTTATAAATGGGTAACAACTCTATTTTTTCCCTGGCAATACTGAAAAATTATCTGTCACAAATGAAACTATATGTTCAAAAGGTATCCCTCGTTTTTAAAATTCATTCAATGGAATCCACTACCAAATTTGGAATTGAAAAAAGCGAGACTTTGAATTACACATTTTACAGGATCCAAGTGACCACAATAGGATATAATTTGTATCATCATCAGATTTTGTTGCAAAAAGGCATTTTTTCAAGCCTTTAACCAAGTTCTAACAAGAAGCTAGATCACCAAGTACAATAGATATTTTAGTCCTTATGTATCCATACTGCTTGACAATGCCAGAGCTAGGAAACATTTTCCAAACAAATTATAGTTTTGAAAAACTAAAAAACACTTTTTTATAGTTAATCGAACCAAGTTGTAGCTTAATATTTTAGTCGTGAGATGCAGGATGGGACCTGAAAATAGGAAATCATTAATCCCGATTAGGACAAAGGAATAAAATTATAGTATTGTCATTGGTCCTGGGCAAACAGCAAAACTTCGAATTAATCTGACCTTTTACAGCAAGTAAAAATTGAGTTCAAAGATTCTGTTACATACAAGTGAAGCTTATAGAAGGGTGTTAAAAAAAAGACTGGCATGATCAGCTGCAATCAAATGGAATATCATGTTCAAGAAGAGAGACGATGTAAATAATTCTTCAATCGATTAAATCTGATTGGATATCCTCATTGGAGAAAAAAAAGATCTAATTTTTAGCAACTGTTATTTGATTTGTCATTTGCAATGAGCTTTGGTGTTTTCGCATGATTGGCAACATCATATTAACCCTTGTGACAAATGCGTACTTCAGTACAGCATACATCGTAAAATGCATATTTCCTTCCCTTTTGGGATACATTGGTACAAGCAAATTCTCTTATATAACATTCTTAAGCATTTGAAAGTTCACTATTTTCTGTTACACATTGTGGTAACAATCAACAAAAACAAATCGAAAGGCAATATGAAGTGTAAGAAATACAAACACTTGCAAAGCACAAAAAGAATAGCATTCTAGAAAAAAGATACAGAGAAAGAAGAAAAAATGCTTAATGAAGGTCCATAAATTGGGAACCAAAAGCTAACGACATACGATATGCAGAAAGATTAAACTTCCGAGTTTTTTTTTAACTTAATTGCAATGAGTTCTATAGATTTCAAATAGATCTTTTCCAGTCATTGAGAATATATACGATAAATATAAGCACAGTAAGGTAGAAAATAGTCTGTAGATGACAGAAATTTTAGGAAGATGCATAAAAATGAACAATCTAAGTCTAAAAGAGTTAATTTTACCTGCAAAGGGTAAAAGTTGTTAGGCATGTATTTATCTTCTATAGAATCATTTTTTAAAAAAAAAAAACAATAGTATTTCAGAAATAAATATCAAGAAATACATAGGCATGATAGTAAACAAAAAAAAAAAACAAGTTAACATCAAAACATGTAATTTAAATTATACAAATTCATATAATAATTTCCTTACTATAATATCACTAGTTAATTTATTCCATTTCAGTTATACAGCACAACTAGCTTTGTAGAACTTTAAACAATATTGTAATGAATTTTGTATAAAATAGTGTAAATAATTTGTATTTGGTTGTGTAATGCGCTTATATTACTTTGTTATATTTATTTTATGTTAAAATTGTAATAATCACAACCTTACGATACAATGGCAAATCAATGGGAACTTGACAAAATCTAGGCGATAGAGCCAAGTTGGCATCACTTTTTGCGACCATTTTGGCAACATGGCAAGTTTGGGACCCTCTGGATTCTTCTAGAAACTAGTGGAGAAATCCTCTCATTTTAGGATCTGTGATGCAAGCAGATATTTCTTGAAGTATCCGCCAGGCCTATAAATAAAGAGATGCTCACCGAAACAAATCAGAATCTTTTTTGACCAGCCATTAGTCAGTCTTGTTTCAACCAGCAATTAGTGAGTATTGTTTTGACTAGTGATTAGTAAACTTGCCTTGACTGTGAACACCAATTAGTTCGGTTATGCTTGTGAATAATCTTTTACATGCGTGTATTTTAGACACTGATAATTGTATCTGAGTGCTGAAGGTGTGAAAAGCTTCTTATTCTGCGAATATTGCAGCTGAATCCTGTATTTCAAGGACTGGATTTTTGACAATAAATTCTCATCGATCTTAAAGAACTGTATTGTTCTTTATGATTGATTTGCATAAAATCCTAAAAACCCAATCAATGTAACAATATCAACATTCATACCTGTTTGGCTCCCAGCAGCTCTGTTAGATCCATGACGAAACAACCACCATAAATAATGAGCCAAGCAATGCTATGGGTGATGGCGAAGAACCACCAGGCTAGAGGATAAACTGATGTCGAGATCTCCCACACAATCCAGCTTGGGATAGGATGCCAAAGTTGGATCAATACCTGAAAACCTCTCAACAATTAAATATAGCAACAGATCACAGCTAAGAATGATTTCATCATTGATAGACAACTATCTGTGAACTAACATAATATAAAGCTGAGATGCAGTAAAAGGAAGAATACAGAAAAATGGTGGAAATAGACGAAAAGATACATTTCGAACAAAAAGTAATTATAACCCAATTTTCATTAAAAATTCCACAGATTTTTCAATTTTTAATGCACTATTGATATAAATATGTTACACACTCATAATTTCAAGACACTGATGTCAATCAAAAAGGATACTTACGTGTTATTAACCCTCCATGTACAGCTCAGTTTTTATACCTCCCAGTTCTGAAATACGGGGAGATTTTTTTATCTACAGATGTTACAGTTCACGTCATCAGTTGTTTTAAAATACAAGAATTTTTACATTTAGAATTTTTAGAGCTTTTATGTTTGCAAAAAATATATAATACAGCACCCGCTATTTCACAAGCAGGGTTTATAAGTTATAAAAATTAATGCAGTATTTTTATTTTTACATGAATATAATTTTTAAACATTTTGTCTTAAAAAATGTTACAGAAATTTTGTAATAAAACAGAAAAAAAATAATAAAAAAGATCAGTTTTACTTTTTGTTAGAATATATACATAACTATGAAAAAAATTCATTATTAGTTAATATGACAATTTATTTAAATTGATCTTAGAAATAAAGATTGCATTATTTTTATTGAAATCATTATTATGGAAAGTTTTTTTGGGGGGGGGATGATATACCTTGAAACATGGCTCCAAACATAGTCCAGCTTGGCACTCTTTGCACCAAATTCGAGTCTTTTGCATATTTTCTTTCTGTTTTTCTTTTGTGGAGCAACATACAGCACAGTCTCCTAGGTTCCTTTTTTATCGGATTTGGTTGAGTGTGGCTAGTAAAATGCCTTTCTATAAGTCGAATACAGTTAGCGCTAGCATCGCTGGTCGCTTTGATGCATATATAGAAGAATATTTGTCAAAAATGTCTTCGATCACAGCTAATTTGAAACCAAGGAAAGATTTTTTTTTTTTTTTGTATATTATATGTGAATTCTACAATGATTGATCCAATAAGAAAGAAAAAAACTCTTATAATACTTTCATTGTTGTTTTCTGGTACTTGGGTAATACAACATCCTTTGATCACATCTGTTGACACCACTCATTGTAAAGTTGTAATCATAAAAATCCCTTTTGGCTTTAGTGTTTCCTTTGTTGTCTCAGAATGAACTGAAACAGATGAAGTATCATGGAAAGTACTAAGCATATTTGCTATTTTTTTATCCAGTACCATAACTTTTCCATGGTCATATGCAATGCATTGTTCCTTTTCTACTTTTTCTCTTGCAAAACCTGGAGGAAAATATTTTCTGTCACCGTGGAGTGTACCATATATGTCCGTTTTCTTTTGAACAAGAATATCTGCCAAACTTGGAGACATATGGCGATTATCAAAAGTTATGCAAAATCCTTTGTTTAGAAATCGGTGTAATAGGTGAAGAACAACAGTAGTTAATGGACTAAATTCATGTGACGTCACGATCACGCGAAAACTGTGTCACATGATTACGTTGCCGTTTGTTTACTACCATCGCTAGGACTATTTTGCTATCGCAGTTTCACATTGTACTTTTAAAAATGTCTCATTTTGCTAAAATGGTTGTTCAATCAATAAATGAAAATATGATTGACGAAAAAAATCACTTTTTTTCATATACCAGGGTAAAATATCAGTGTTTTGAAAGCATGTTGAAACGTGAGGATTATAAACCATCTCCTCCCTATTTATTATGTATGCAATTACTTTGAAGAATATTTTCAATACCGACGCCAGCTTAAACCAAGCTTTATTCTCCCTATTGTTGTCTTCACAAAAGAAACCTGTTCTAAAAGGATTTTGGAGAGGTGTAGACTTTCACAAACATGTAAATACTTCAAAGCAAATTTTTTATTTTAAATAAAATTATATTTAGATCATACATAAGAAAGTAAAATATGTTAGTTAACTTAAGCAAATTTTTGTTTATTTTAAATGAAGTTATATTGAGAACATATGTTTAATTAACTTAAGTTTTACTTATTTTACGCATCTTCAGAGTAGTAACAGAGGTACTTAAGTATTTAATTATCTAAGATTCGAACACAAGAATCTGTTTATAGATAAATCATACTATTATTTTTTATAAACTATATGTAATTCAATAAGAAGAAAAATATATTTAAGACTAAAGATAATTAAATTGAATTTCTGATAATTATTGCACCTTTTCTGATGAAACATTCCCTTAATATTGTATAATAATTTTTAAAAAGTAGATCAACGTATATATTAAAGGCACTTTATACAAAGACAATTAAAAAAAAGTATTCAATTTGTCATAAAAAAATTGTAATGCAAACTTTTAATATAGTTCATACTAGCATTAATAACATTAATTTGTGATCCAAGTGTCGCATACCCATGCATTATATTTAGTGCAATTTCCAATAGAAAACTATTCAGTTCTGCAAAGCATTGTACTAACGAGTAAAATTACAAACACATGTTTATTTAATGCATTTTTTTTTCTCAGGAAAGTTACAATTTTTCGCAATTTTTTTTCCGATACTTAATATAACAAGGTTTTTAAGCATTCTGTACACATGCATGACTGAAGGTAACTCTTTATTAATTTTAATGTCCTTAAAGAGCACTTGCTATAGAGACTGCAACTTAGAGAAAAGTATTAAAACAGTTAATACATGTAGAAATAACTCATTATAATCATTTAGTTAATTATTAGCCCTGATTATGTACTTTATATGTAATTAAATAACTCATAATAATGGATAATCACATTACAATGAATATATCCTGAAAATTATATGTTAATATGAATCATTGCTTTAACTAAAAAATGAAATAGTATTTTCTTTTATTACTTTAGACAATCATTTCTAAAAAAAATTTCAAACTTTTTAAAGAATAATTACTAAGTAAATCAGACAGTCAAAGATGGAGAATGTTATTTTATTAGAAACATTTCAAATATCTTTAAATGCTCCATAATATTGTAAAACACATACATATATATAAAGTATTTATATGCAATACATTGTAAAAATAAAATTCATTTTCATTCAGTAACTGTTCCACAGTAAAATAAAATATTCATTCGAATTTTAAGTGTAGGTAGGCAAACTTGATGTAAATATAGTGTTAAAAAAAATTCATTTTCATGACAGGATAAATACCATATCAACTCTAATATTTTATGTACAAAAAGGGGGGGGGGGAGGCGATGGAAAAAAATACACTTTCACCAAAAAATAATTATCTACATATATCTAAAACTTTCATATTACCGAAAATCTATATACACAGGCTTCAAGAAACAAACGTTTTTGCAAGTTTAAAATGTACTTCAAAAAAAAAAAAAAAAAAAGATAACAACAAATCATCAAATTAAATTTGATCATTTCTAAAAATTGTTGCCTTTTGCGATGGTATCATTCCTCTTAAGAATATTTTATTTTAATTTAAAGAAAGAAATGACATCAATTTTTAACAGTAAATAATAATTATTAATAATTTAGAAATCAATAATTTATAAAATGTAAAAATCAAAGAAAAATTTATTTAATTTTTGTAAAAATTCCTTTCACAAATTATCATCAAATTGTTTTACTTCAGAATAAATATTTTCTCTTGTCTTTGAATTATGAATTAAAATTATAAACAGACATTTTTTTTATATTATATACACTTAACTGACTCTATTTGATAATAATAGTGAGTTCTTTTTAATGAAACGATACAATTGTTATTCGATAGTCAAACAGTTTCAAGTTTTTTAAAAGAAGTTGTATTGATCCTATATACTGTACGCCATTCTTGCGCAAACTACTAAATTAATTAATTAAAATAACTATTAGCTGTGTACCGAGTGCTAGGATCCAACCTAAATAAATATACCAGCTAACACTATTTGAAGCAGACGAATACCTAATTAGATAAATAAATCAGAATAAAGAAAAAATTATATCAAAGAGTTGTTGAGAGTTTTTCCTAACAAATATATACACTAGAATAATGCATAAAATACAATGATATCATATATTTTAATTAGATAAATTAAAGCTAAAGAATGTCAACAACTTGCATATTGGATTCTACCATGGTATTGAAAAGCACGTGCAATTGTTGCCCAATTTGTCACGTGATTACTCGCTTGGTGCCAGTCAGTCGCGAATTTCCCCCATTGTGGATATGATGAGTATTCTGGTAACAGACGTACCTTTTCCCATATACGAAAGGAAGTTACATATGTAACTTGACGAAACTTCACACAGCATGAAAAATTTTATTCCAGGTTGTGAACGTTTCAAAGGAATTTCCTGTTTCCATGACAAACGACCTTTGTTAAGCATTAGCAATTCATCTACAGTGAACTGTTCTTTGGGACTAGGGGGAGCATGAGGAGGGTTATTTATATTTATTTTCATTCATGAACGAGCATTCTGAATTGTTCCCATCACCATCGATATCTTCAGCTTCACTTCCGGATAACTGAATTTCTGATGAATCTTTACTACCATCATCACTGCCCAGATTTATGGAATACTCCGAATCTGAATCACTATCTCCACAATCAAGATATTTTAATTAGTTAATCCCACATATAATGCTACTGACACTCAGCACATCCATATTTTTCATAAATGCTTATCGCGTGTTAGACAAACAAAAAACATGATAACTCACAAATAAGCAGAAGAAAAAATCAAGCAAGAAAAACAAAAACTCCTGAATCCTCTAGTGCCATTTAGCAGCAAAAATGAGCATCAAATGATGTTTTTTTAACCTACACGGGGAAAAAATACAGCAGAATCAGTATTGAAAATAAGGGGAAAAAATTCTTCTCCCACGATTTTCATGTGACCTATTATTGGGAATGAAACTGATACCTCGCTCAAATTGCAGGAGCCATACACGGAGGGTTAACAACATTGAATCGAGAATTTGGAGACTATAAGAAGAGCATAAAAATGATGATTAACAAAAAGATTATTGTATGCATATATTTTTAAATAAACCAATTTTACCTAGTTTTTAAATAATGTAAGCAAATTTTTGTATTCTTTTCTTCATGTAAAAATATTGTTTCAAAATCTCATGCAAAAATACTTTTAACTAAAAATAACACTGAACAAAATTAATTATAAATTGAAATAATTCTTAAATAATAAAAGTATGACATTTTTTGATGTAGTAAAAGGAATAACCTAATAAACTAGCACTTTGAAATTATTTTAATATTTGGTACATAAATACTTTTAAGAATACAACAAATATTTCAAGTAATTAAAAAATTTAAATGCAAGTACTAAATATACATGAAGCTAGTGTTTCCATTAATAGCAGCCAGATATTACATAAATCAACTGCATTCCTTCACACACTTTTTTAAATGAACTATGACTGAATTAACATTCCAAATGCATGACCAATTTAAATCAACTTTTATTTGATAATAAAATTACTGTACAGTCCCCTTTCAGAATATTTTTCACAACACTCATTTTCTTCTAATTTTTACACAAAACTGAACAGTTAAATTAACTTTCCTTTGTATCTATGAGTTTGTGATGCAAATATCACTTGGGAGTTGCTTGAGATTTATACATTTTACATTTTTAGTTACTTTTAAAACATTTTACATGAATTACTCTTTCAAACAAGTATTATCAGGTATTCACGAGTTTGAATAAAAAAGAAATTCATTTCATGCATTACTGAATGTATACATATCTACAAACCTGTAGAGCCAAACAAGAGCCTAAATTGTACAGAAGCCTTTCAAAAACTCTGAAGCCTTTGTCAGACAGGAATTCCTTCACAGATTTCCGGTTTTGCCAAGAATGTTGAAGGACAAACAAACTCATCAATAACAGATCTATCGTGATTTGTAGCCATGGCGAATCTGTTTATATAAAAAAAATGCATATATAACATAAGAAATTATTTTTAAAGAAAAATTATCTTCAAATAAAATTTGAATGGTTAAAGCATTGAAGATTGTATCAGTTTTAAAAGTTCAGCTTGAAAAAAAACAAAAAAAAAAACACTTTCAAAGCATACATAAAAGTAAATAGGCATTGCTGATAAAAATTATGACAAAATTCTCAACTAATTTTAAGAATCCTAAAATATCTTGGAGAAAGTTAATATGTATATATATTTATCGTAGGACATTAGAAAATTTTTAGAGCAAGAAAAAAAAAACTATGAAGTGATAAATGATATAGCAAAATGAGATTTTATAATTAAAATTTTTCAAAACATAATTAAATTAACATATGCCTGATAACTGAACTTGATTTGATCAGCCAGAATTACTTGTATGGTAGAAGAGAAACATAACTCCCACTTAATTCCAAACATAACTCTTTCAGTTATGCATTTTATACATATTACAAAATGTAAATTTTTTTACGTCTGTAAAAGATACAAAGTAAAACTAAAAAAAAAACTAGGAAAAAGTGTAATTTAAGTAACAAGTTATTATTATTTATCTCCCACTCTAAGTACAAGCTTTATTCACAATGGACCATGCAGTTTTGAATTTGAATAAAATCACGAGGACCATATCTGAGCTGGCACACATCTCCAAATTTCCACATCACACCAATGTGAGGACTGTTGCAATAGCAGATTTTCAGCTGAAAGAAGAAAAGCAAAATGGAAGACACAAAATTAAAAGGCAAGAAAGATATGCGAGTTCAAAGGTGGAGGTGGATCATTACACAAAAACCAATTTTAGAGTCAATTCTGAAGAAAGATTTCACATAACTGGAACATGTATGATTATTTCTCATCAAACTGCAATTCACACAAAATAATCACACAACTCTGGTAATCTGAACATTTCATTACTTTGCAAAAACATCAAGTGTGCTTATAGCTGTTCTACAATATTTTTCCTGATCTATGACTTCTAATACAAAAGATATCAATATCCAAAAATATTAACATTTTTACTATAAAAAAGTATCTAATTAAAACAAAGCCTTTTTACATTAAAAAAAAACCCATTTGATTTCTTATGTACATACTGAACACATTTAAAATTAGACCTGGAACAGTTAATAGTTTTACAAAATTGTAACAGTTAATTTTATAACATAAGTAAAACATATTACACGTTATTTTATTAATCTCAAATAAAAAATGGTTATAATACAAAAGAAAACTTACATCAAAGGGGAAAAAATTTATTTATTAAAAATGGAGGATGTGAACAGGAGGATAGCTACTCTATTTGTTGAAAGCAGATAAAATAAACTGACATATTTTCTGACAAAAGCATTTTTTTACAATTTTTTTTCTAAAAACTGCGACATTCAATTTAAAATTCAGTTTTAGATTATCATGCATAGAAAATGATTACAGCACAAAAGTTTCGTAACTAGAAACAAAAAGTATATTATTAACAAATTACAAATATATTTAGATAAAAATTAACTTAATAAAGAATAAGTGAAAAATGGTTGTGAATAAATTTTTCTGTGCGTAATTTTTAAAAAAACTAGATGAATAGTTACCAGAATGCCCTAAATATGTAAACGGCGTATACCGGTTTGGTTTCAAAGAGCCATGGCTTGATAAAAACACGACCAGTTGACCTAAGGTAAAGATACAACAACACAAAACACCGATACTTAATGAAACTGCAGCATTATCCTTAAAAGTCATGCTTTTTAACAATAGTCCGACAAGTAAAATATTAACACAAGCAGAGAAAAAAAAACATAGAATCGCGGGCTTTTCAAATCATCTGAAATAGAGAGAACTTTTTTACGTGAGTAAAGGGGAAAGAAGAAGGGGGATGACATGAGTAAAGGGGAAGGAAAGAGGGGGATGACATTCTGCAGGGTTACAGAGCAAAGCAATGTTCTCGCCAATATCGGCGCTTGCTTTGAATACGATGCCAAACATTTCATTTTCTCCGTTGATGTAGACGTATTCGCACGGTGTAAGCTGGCTTCTTGTGGAAAGTATATTGGATAGATAAAAAACTATCTATAACCATCTTTTTCGAAATTGCAAGTTTAATACATGCTACAAATTTTTTTTAATTATTGATTTGTTCAATATTTTTTAAATAAAAAGTTGAATTATGTAATTGCATGGTAAGTAATACGATTACGAGCAGAAAGCGCTCACATTCTTGTTTATGACTGTTTTTTGAAGCTCCGGGTTTTTAACAAAAATATATTGGATTAATTTAAATAATACGATTGATTACTCATGACCTGAAATTCTAAAAGGTTATGAATAAGTATTTCAAATAAAACCAAGAAGTGATTTAGAGGCGATCTTTCAAAAATGTAATTACTGTAAGTCGAAAGGGTAAGTAATTTGATACAGAATAAAAAGCGTTTATTAAAGTGCTGTGTGTGAAATGCTTGTTTTCATATTAAATTTTCTGCACTACGGAATACAATGTTTAATTAATTTTATACACATTGTGCTAATAAATATTCATTGATTAGATTTTTATTAAATCGATTATTTGTTTCGCTCATTCTGTGGGTCATCAAATTACAGTTTAATCGTAAATACTTGTTTTATTAACACACAATTCAATATGTTTATATATTCATAAGGGCACAAGAGTCGAATGATAAATTAACCGGAAGCCATGATCTTCACTCTGGCAATGAATCCAGTTTCTCTGATATTTTTAATACAATCGAAAATTTTTAAAAGCTTAGTAAAAAATAAATTTATGACTAAATATTCTGTGTAAAATTAAAAGAGCGAAATTAACTAGTAACAATGTTTTTTCTCACACTTGAAAGCTAAATCAGATTATAAAATAACTCATTTTCAAACAAAAATTAGTATATCCTACCATAGTATAATCATATATCTATGCATATAATGTATAAACTCGACCCAATTCGTTTCCATATTTATGCCAAATAAAAGAATGAAAAGAGGATTTCATTACATATTACTGCTAAATGCATAGTTGAGTAAGCGATTCATTTTTTTTTTTTTTTTTTACCAAATGAAATTGGATTTTGAACTAGTCAACAATTTAATTACATACTGCCTGTGATAAAGTTTTTAATTAGATCGAATAAA
>BMAO01026063.1:0-21476 GCA_019973975.1 Trichonephila clavata
CGAAAAGGCATCGTAATAATTTATTTGGACGATTTGATAGTTCCAGCTAAAGATGAGAAAGAAGGTTGGGAAAAACTAAAGAAGGTGTTTGAGGTCGCATCCAGATATGGGTTGGAGATCAAGTTTGAAAAATGTCAGTTTTTAAACGAAAGGTGGAATTTTTGGGTCACGTTGTCGAAAATGGAACGGTGCGCCTTCAGTTGCAAAAACGATAGCTGTCAAGAGGTTTCCTGTACCAACGACTGTCAAACAAGTCCAAAGCTTTTTAGGACCTCTGGCTATTTTCGAAAATTTATTCCGTCATACTCTAAAATAGCGAAACCTTTGAGTGATCTAATTAGAAACGTCAATCGATTTGTCTTTGAACGACCTCAAATAGAAGCATTTGAAAAGCTCAAGCAATTATTGACTGAAAGTCCAGTATTAAGTATTTTCCAGCAGGAAAAACAACCGAAATTGCACACGGACGCAAGTCAACAAGGCAACGGAGCCGTCTTACTCCAAGAGGCAGAAGATGGAAAATTGCATCCTGTTCAATACATGTCTAAGAAAACTACTCCGGCAGAGGAGAAGTATAGCAGCTATGAACTTGAAGTTCTTGCTGTTGTCAACGCTTTAAAGAAATTTCGTACCTACCTTATGGGAAATCATTTCAAAGTCATAACGAATTGCTCAGCGTTTCAAAAGACTATGGACAAAAAGGATTTGGTTACTCGTATAGCGCGATGGGCATTATTGCTGGAAGAGTTTGATTATGAAATTGTGCATCGTTCCGGCCAGAGAATGCAACATGTGGATGCCCTTAGCAGATATCCAGTCGCAATAATTACTAACGATACTCTAACCGCAAGATTAAAAAGGGCACAACAAGAGGATGAATACACTCAGAGTCTAAGGTCACTGATTGAAACAAACAGCAATTCAGACTTTTTCGATAAAAACGAAATACTTTACAAATATGTTGAAGGTCGTGAATTGATAGTTGTACCAAGAGATATGCAAACTGGATAATAAAGTTAGCACATGAGAAGGGACCATATAGAATAGTTAAAGTAAAACCTAGAGATAGATATGATTTAGAGAAAGTGGGTGATCATGAGGGATCTAAGATAACAAATTCATCTGCTGATTTAATGAAATTTTACTCACCATGATGATGTATTTTTATAAAAAGGTTTCTATTCTTTTTAAGAGAACATAATGTATATTAATGTGTTTTGTTTTCTTTGCTATTAATATTTCATTTTTGAGATTGTATCCTTATTTTTAAATTTGAATGTCTATATTGGAATTTTATCTCCGATTAATATTAATTTTGTAGAGGCCGATATTTTATTGTATGGTATGTAAAATCACTGAGGTCAGTGATTCCCAGGATGGCCGAACTTGTAGGAAAGGAGTGCAAGTTTTCTTTTACTTCTTTTAATTTTTATTGTAAGAGATGGCACCACTAATCGAAACCACGTGAGTTTTGGCTGCGCGATACGATGAGGTCATGTATTTATAAAGGTGGCAGAAAAGAAAAACTGAGAGTTGCACCAAAGCTTGAACGAAGGCAGGTCAGAGGAAATCGGTCTCTCCGTTGTTTTGAGAAAGAGTACGTGTTTTCGGAATTAGTATGGTGCTATCTCGATTTATTTAAAATCCCTTGTAGATAGTAAATGTTTTAGTTGTGTTATTAATAAATTAGGTTATTTTAACTCTGCGTGCTTATTTTAACATTAAAATCGAACCTTTCCCTAGACGCCGTCCCACATTTATTAAATGCTCCCAATGTTCTATTTGATACATTTAGTTATTTGTTCAAATTTTTTTTAGTAAAATCGAAAAGTATTTGAATAAATTTGAAGGAAGAATTAGCATGCAATTTTAAACTAATTTTAAGCAAATATTACTTATTTCAGTCAAGAATTCAGTAAAAACTCTTTACTACCATCCTACACTTTATATATTAATATATGAAAAAAAAGTAAGTGATATTTTGTCTAATGAAAAAATGAAATTATATCAAAGTAAAAGGCAGTTTTGTTTTTATGACAGTAAAATATAAGCAAGGGGCTTTGAATCATTGATGAAAGGAAAACGAAATTTCCCTCATGATTGGGTAAAAAATGTCTAAAACCTATTTTTTCGTATGTTGAAATTAACACCGTTTTAAAATAAAATCCAAAATTATGAGTTTTAGTATTTTGATCAATTTTCCGCATTTTAAATCAACTTGATCTTATAGCACCCCCTCCCCCCATTAATAGTGATGTTGAGGCCCACTGGAAATAATGTGGCCTGACCGAAAAAAAAGTTGAGTATACCTGCATTAAATCCTTAGTTTTCAAGAAATTATAACAAACTTTATTCAGAATCAATCAATAAGGTAACTATCCTTTCATCGATGTTTCCTTGTTTTCGAAGTTTAAGAAAACGAGAGTGGATTTGTTCAATCATCATTTTCGAAAGGACTGTATGTAATTGTAAATTACTTTTGGAAAATCTTAAAACACATTCCATTCTAACTATAGGAAATTCAACATCTGGACCTTCAACTCCATTGTTCGACAGAATGAAGGAATTCAAGGTTCTATCATTTGGATAGTTTTCGAATACTTGTTCTGTTACCGATGACCTGTCCTTGAAATTTGAATATTACGGACTATTAACAATATTGCTAGCAACAATAACTTATTAAACATTTATAACAGAAAATAGCAGCTTCCGAAAGAAGATGTTAAAATAGAAGCAATAATTGTAGTTAAAGACAAAGTGCCTACCTTGCTAATGAAGCTCTCTTGGAATTATGAAATGATTTCTGGCTAAAAATGAATGATGTCTTCGGAAATTACTAAACTAATGTATATCAAAAGTTTACTTATGAATCAATATAATCAATCTTGAAAAATTTAAATTGCTTAATTCCTGTATTTCTGAATGAATTAAATCATATATCTATATTGTTATTTTTTCGTAGTTACGATAACTTCTCTTTCTAAATATTTCTTTTATGATTGTTGTTAATTTATTTTTAAATAATGCATATTTCAATGGTGGATAGAATGTTCGGTCATCACCTACATATAACGCCTAGTATCAATGTGAATTACTTTGAATTTTGCTGTCACAGTATTATCATCTGACGACTAACGAGATAAAATTTTAAAAAATCAGTAAACTCCTTATTTAAGTAGGTGTAAGTAGAGAAAATGTAATTTTCTAATTGTAAGGTAAATCAATTAAATTATCATTTTTCATTTGAGACTTAATTCAAATTCTAAAAAAATGCAATTTTATCTATGACTCAATATTTTGGCTGTTTAAATGCTTTTTTAAAAAAAAATTATGTTAGCATTCTGTGATTTTATTTTATGCTTAATGCCCAGGCTTAAATGGAAGAGAATGCAATTTTTTTAGTTCATTCCATCCTTTCAGAATGCATCTGAATGAACTGAGAAAAGCCTTTTCAGTGAATTGTTAAATGTCATTCGAAAGAATAAATGAAAGCAAAACAGAAAGATTAACTTTTGAGAATAGTATTTTTTTTTATTTCGACAAAATACGAATTCATAATATGCACCGCAAAAAAATCTACTTAAAACTCTTTGGAGGTATTTATCTTAAAAGTTTAAAAAAAGTATGTATTTACATTCCTTCTTATGATTTAAAACTAGAGCAAAATAAGCATGCATACCATTCTTTGCTTTCTAAAATATTCTTGGACTTTCAATTCGTGCATTTTCTCTGCTTTTCTGAACAATAAATAGTGAGGTGGAATCAGAAAGAGCGAAATTTGTAATTTATCCAAACTGCTTTTTTGAATAGAACTTTTTTAGAATCTTTGAGAGAAAACTCTTATAATAATAATTCCTTAAACCTCTTTTCCGAAGGAAAATAAAAAGAGGATTGCATTTCACTTGGTAGAAAATATAGGAAATAAAATCCAAAGAAGAAATATCACAATATCAGATATGTATGAATTCGTTCACAGTTCCGTTTTGCTAAGTAAATGAAAAATACTTTTTATTTTTGTACAATTTTCTCCAACACACTTCAGTTATAAAAATATAAATTTCACTTATGCAGTATATTTCCTACTTTTGTAAATGCACTTACCAAATATTAAAGAAAATAACCAAAGTATAAAGAAATGTACAAAAATATTTTTTAAAGCATTTGTGCACTATAAAACCTAGTTGTATAAGAAACTTATAAAACTACTGTTGCGAATTTTCAAATTTTATTTACTTTTTAACAGAAAAGCCCACTCGCGAAAAATAATGAATCGTATTCAATAACCTAAAACCTAAGCTAACACCATTTTAAATGGGTATATATGATTTAATTAGTTAAATAAATTAATGAGGTGTTTTACCTTCGAAAGATTTTAATTTCAAATATTATATTATTTTTTAAATAAATAACTGACTAACTAAGGAAATTTTTTAAAGACAAAATATTCGCTATTTCAGTCAATTCATTTGTCCTTGCCATTTTACTATCATTATCCTTAATGTTATATCAATTTTACATTAAGCATTTTTAAAAAAATTGTACATCTTTTTGACTTAACACAATTTTTACATTTTTTTAAACGATATAGATTTTTATAATTAAAATAGGTTGGACTCTCTATTGTCAGGATTACGAGCTATTTTACCTACAATTTATTTTTGATGGACTGGTACAAACTTGACACAATATAGTTTTTACTTTTGTACTAAATTTTATTTTATAGTTACATTAATGTCTACATTTATACTACATTGGAAGTTAGCAAAACCGAAAATCATTTTCATTATCTAGGTATTGAAGAAGTAAGAAATAACTGTAAAAACCCTTCATTGAAAAGTTTGCTTTGCAGCAGTTATATAAATAAGTATATACCTTAAAATTACATTGAGTAAATGAAATGTTTGATAGTTTTTCAACGTTTTCGTAAAAATATGTTTCATTACTTAAGTGACCTTGATGGTCGCTTTATATGACTGTCCTATAGTTTCTGTTTCACATCATAGCTGACTAACAAAAAAAAAACTTTGTTGAAAATGTTCTTCGAATAAACTTTACTCGTTGGTAAAAGTTGATGTTCATAGTTAAGTGAGCACGTAACTAATGCCGCCATGTGTGCATCGCTATTCAAGCAGTGTTCCTTTAGGGCAGTGATAGGCAGACTTTTCCAGGGTACGGGCTATACTTTTAATTTTTTCAAGGTGCTGCGGTTCACCCAGTGGCGTAGGTGTAGTGAGCTAAAAGAAAGTATGCAATACAGTCGGGCCTTCATTTTACGAACTTCTATTTTACGAATTTCTCTATTTAGCCAACTTTTTCCTGGAACCAAGAACATTTTTCGATTTTCTTCATAAAATTACCTCAAAATAGCGAAGTGCATTCTCTATTCAACGAAATTTTCTCTTATAATTCGATTTTTTCCCGTATCTTTTAAAATACAGTATTTACTTGAATCCAAGCCACTTTTTTCCCAATGTTAATGCTACTGAAAATCGGGCATGGATTAGAATTGAAGAGAAAAAAAATTGGTTGGAGGGGTACTTAGACCAATTATATACAGCTTCATGCATGTATTTAAAAGTTTATAATACTGATAAAATAATTAATTATTCACTTCTTATTAGTTTTCCTTTTAAATTTATTTTAATTTCGTAAATTTGGATATCGATAAACCATTTTAGACTATTTTTTAATTTTCGCAAAATCTTGTTCAGAATTTGGGGTACGGTTTAGATCGAGGGTGGCTTAGATTCGAGTAAATATGATATTTTTGAACTTTCGTATGATGGAATGATTATTAGGTTTTAGTGAAGGTAATCCCCCTAAAATGTCTTGGCGGTTCACCGGTCGATCACGATTGACTTAATGGCTTTAGGGTATTTAATTTTGTTACTAGCAAATTGAAAGTGTAGAATTCTGCCCAATGTAAAATATAAACTCCTGGATTTACATGTCAATATCAGATTGTGCTTCAAGTTCAGTAAGTCAGCAAAAAATTATCATTAATTTCTTTTTGTGGTGTATGGACACGATCTTTGAAATTCCCGTCATTGTACGACAACTTTTGCTAAAAAGGGAATTCTTTTATATTTGACCAGAAAAGCACCGGAATTCTTATTTCCATTAACGAAGAGAGCCTTAAACTTACGAAGATTTTCGACGAATGAGAAGGTTCAACAAATGTTATCGCCAAGTTGAAGTGCATCCCAAAACATGCCTTATCGTGTAGTTTCAGTGTCTTGTATACACGTTTTAAAATGACAGAACATTGGCAGTACTTAATTTGTAAGACAGTGATCTCTTTGTGTATGTCGATATGAGTGAATACAATTCACAAAATATGTTTCACCGCAATCTTCGAAAAGGAGTTTTAAAATTTGTGCCTTACAATAATTTAATTAAAACACTTGATTTTTCCACCCAATTATGCAAAGAGTTTTCAAATATTTCGATTTGCAACCCGAATTTAAATATTATTCATTTCCATAAATTGTGTAACATAATTTATGGCGATGATGAGAAATTAATTTGTGAGTTACTAAGTGTCATTAAACAAGAACGGGCAAGAAAAATGAAAAAAATGATGACAAAAATGATTGGTGAAAAAAAGAAAGAATTAAAGAATATGTAAATGAAGAGAGGGGAATAACACATGAAATAAAAGAGGCATGGACAAGAAATTTATTTTATTTTTTATTGACTTCATACTCTAAAGCAGCGCAAGAGCTATTGGTGACATATCTCGTAAATTTTGATCTTCAGTCAAGTGAGGAAGAGCGTGAACGAAAGTGAATTAGAAATTTCTGAGTTGTAAAAACTTGCATTGAAAGCAAGAGTCATTGAAACATGGAATATTGATCAAAATGCACAAGCTATGTCGCGTTTTAATCCTAAAGATGATGAAATTAACAACTAAAAGAAAGTTTTCCGACACAGCGATTAATTTCAAAATAAGAACAAATATAATATTTGAAAAAAAAGTCGACCTCAATGTTTCAAGTGTGAGCATTTTAAATCACAATGTTACTGATTGAATAACTATTTAGGACAAGTTGTAGTTCTCAGTTCAAAAACATTCAACACATAGTGAAAATAAAATTGTGTTTTTCATTTTTACAGTAGAGATTTCTTCTCATTCATTTAATATATGATCAGAGGAATCTGGACAATGTCATTTTATCTGACGAATTAGAAACAAAGTAAATTGAGTAGATTTTTTATAATACTAATAAGACATATAAAATGAGAAAAAATCAATCAAATGTTTTTCACAAGTAGTGAATACAACAACAAACAGGACGGAGTTGTTTTTCTTATTCTTATCTAATTTAAGTAGCATGTATCTAAGATGTTCATAAAATTCCTCGAATTTCAGTGCCCATAATATTTGATTAACATTTAATTAAGATAATCTATTTATAGATTTTCTTCATTAAATCTCTGGAAAAAAGTTATAAAAAATAAGAGTTAAAAAAAGAATCAAAGGAAAATTTTCTCTAAGATTAAATAATAAGTATACTTGTATGTAGTATCATTGCATTTGATGGTAAATATGTGTGAAATATATTTACTTCTTTTTATCGTCATTTTGGTGATTTGCATTCTAAAAAGTAATGATTTATTGTTTGTTAACTTTGAATTTCTCAAAGGTATACGAAGCTATTATATTAAATGATTTTATGTGATTTTGTGTTTATTTATTTTGATATTTTTTGCAACACAAAAAAGCTTTTTAAGAGTCTTAAATTTGAATAAGTACTACAAAGTTCATTGATTCTCACTCCTGCGTTGAATAAATAACTTAAAGTTATGAGATGCCAAACATTTTATTTCAATAAATTTAACTTTAATTATATACTCTAATAATTTTAATTAAATATAAAGCTCATAATATCCATGGCAAAAATGAATAAGATTTCAAAACAAAAATTAGTATCACAGCATTTCTTAAGAGAACCATGTCTTACCGTAACTTGAGAAAGATTTTTTCTCAAAGGTAATTTTATTGAGAAGTTGTTTAAATTTGTAATGTTATAGGCATCTAAATTACTCAAAATGACAAGATCCACGACTGGAACAGCTCAGAAATAATATGATTTCTCGTAAAAATATAAACTAAGTTTTCAAGTATTAAAATTCTCTGAAATTAATTGTTTTATTATTTAATATTTTTAGGAACCTAAAAGTTTTGAAGATAGAAAATAAAATCTTGCTTAGGGACCGAAATATTATATTCCAAAATTTTGAAATGATTGCTTTCTTTAAAACCACAAAAATATAATTTTAACGAGAACAAATCTATAAATTACAACTTCATTATCTGATATCTTAGTTTTGAGTCATAGATTTATTGTTTTTAAATATTACAATAAATTATATGTTAATTTAGAAGATTTAAGAGAACATGTACTAGTTAATATATACACAATGTGTCAAATCTGAAATTTTTACATATGGAAATTTTAACTGTACTGTTCTCAAAGGTATATACAGAACTTGCATATGTATTTTACTGTAAGCATACACACACTACAATGTAAAATGCGACACACTAAAAAGCATTTAGCTGCGTAAGACTTGTTTTCAGTCATAAATTCCGCTTGTAAATAAGAACAAAGTAATGTCTAGAGACTTCTAGGACAGTAGAAGGATTATATCTCCCAAATGTCTTCTGCCATACAGCTAACAAACAGGAGTTTGGTTCTTTTTGGTTGTCGCCCATGATACACGTTATGATACGGTGGAATATCAACAAGATTCTACGTCCCATGTGAGAACAGAGCCTTAAGACTTATAAATCAACAAGCTAATGTGTAACTGAGCACACACAACGTTTTTCTACTGTTTGTTGTAAGTTCGATAAACATTAGATCTCTCAATAATTATGCCCTACATAACATTCTTATATTGCGGTGATATGCTTACTCAATGCTACGTTTCTTTCATTTGCCTTACTCTTGACGGTCTTGTGCTTAAATTTCAGCAGATTAATGTTCTGGTACATATGGTACGTCTTTTTAAATCTTTTTCTTCGTGGCTCTCTGTTATTTCTCAGGTGAGGATATCACCAGATTTTTTCCCAATAGAATACGCTTCAATTCTGATGAACAGTCGTCTCCTTTTGTGTCCCATGATTACACTGATCTCACCCACCAATTGAAACATGCATGATAAGCAATTCCTGAGGACACACACTAACTCTATAAATCAATGTCAAAACGCAAAACAGCTAGCACAATGCCAAGGACGTGCATCAATTTTGGATGTATCATTAGAATTTTTTGTTTTTGTTACTGTATATATTTCCAGAAGAAAACTTTTAATTCCTATTATAATCTTAGCTTTTATTTTCAATGCATGTGCTTATTTTCCTCTCCCTTCGCATAATTCTTCCAAGCAGGGTCACATTTTAAGTTATAGTGTGTGTTTATATAACCTATTATATATATATATATATATATATATATATATATAATACAGTAACCTATCGATATTTCGGAATTAATGGGAAATTAAAAATTTAGGTTAAACCAGTACTTATCAAACTTTCAACATTTGCGGCCCAATATTCAATTATAATTTTCATCGCTCCCCACTCCATACAATAACAGTGCATTGATTTCAATAATACCACACTTTACACTAAAGCTACAATCCGACTTTAACCTCTTAAGCGCCACCAGTGCATATAACATCTCGCTTAGCTAAAGCGTTAATTGCCTCAAACGTATATATACGTTTTTCCGAAGTACGATCTTCTCTGTGCACTGCTATCCATAAAATTATTCTGAAGGTTTTAGAATGCAATAAATGGACCTTGACAGTGTGTTTGCGAAGGGTTTACTTATTTCAGAGAAGTTTTTACTTATTTATTCCTTTTCACCCCCCCCCCTTATACATCACATACGCGCCCCTACGTGGAAAACGGTGGCATTAAGGAGTGAATCATGTAACATTTAATCGGCAGTTAAGGGATTAATTATAAGCCTTACAAATTATCAAGATAAGTGTTATTTTTTGTAAAAATTTTATATATGACAAGCCCATGGGGTCAATGGTAATTTTTAAACTTGTTCTAAACTGAGTATAGTTAAATTAATTATAAAATACATTGGTGCAGTCTGATACATTTATAAGTATATTATTTGTACAAATGTGTATTTTATGTTTTATTGTGTCAAAATGTATTTTGCTTGTTTAATTTCAGTAACTTAATAATTTTTTAAAGTAATCATTTGTTTACGATTTTTCAATATGCTCGCCCCCTCCTCGTAGAGTTTTGACGCCCCCTGGGGGGGGGCGTGCTCCACAGTTTGAGAGTAATTGGGTTAAACCATTTCATATATGAAGCTAGAAGAATCTCATAGCATTTAAAATGTTAGCAAAAACATAACTTTTTACTGCTAGGAATCAAAGAGAACACTTATTTACTTCATATTTTTAATTGATCTTCCTTAACTGGTGCTATATATGTTTCTCCAGTTTTTTTCTGCTCAGTTATTGTATTTTTGACGTTTAAGGAATCTGAGAGAATTTCGATTCATATATTTACGCAGATCAGAGGATTGTATTTCGTTTTCGTATTGTTCTTCTTTTGGAGGAGTTAACTCATATTAGATTATCTAGAAAACACATTGTATGCCTTTTAGATCATGTAATGTTTGATGTAAGTCTTCTACCACAATGAGACTACCCTGCAGAAAGGTTGAAGCCCGAAATCATTACGTTAGTTTGATGTGAATACTTGGAGATCTAAATGCGAGCTCAGATGATGCCCTGTCATTTGACTGAGTTTTAAAATTACGAGGTCTGTTGCATTAAAATTTCATATTAACATGTAATAAATCATTCAGTTTTATGTAAGTTAAATTTTTCTTTTCTTTTACGTTTTGCTTATTTAACAACTGTTCTTTCACCTTCATATTCGTCAATGTCTTTTAAGTTATGTCACGTACTCAGTTTTAATGATCTCTGTTTTGAAAATATATGAATCAGAAATAAAATAATACACACACATTTACAGGTACAAATCTTGATAGTTTGGGTTTTATTAAAAACACTTTTTTTAATTACAGACCTGGAATTAAATTTTAGAAATTGTTTTTATAGAACGCAAAATAAAGGCAATTTATTTTAATTGAACCGCTTGGCTGAATTTAATTTTTGTTTACATTACATTGAGCTCTCAATAACGATAACGCATCTTTAAATTAACAATAATTGCAATGTTCTTCTAGGGGGAAAAAGATTAAATTTTAATTAACAAGGAATTTAAAAAGCTTTTCGTTATACGAGCAAACGAATTTCTTATGAAATATTATCTGTTTTCTCAGGAAATAAAGAGGAAACCATTATCTTAGTTTAATCTTTAACTACTATGAGCGATGTCTCAGAATGTTTGACATTTTGCGGTCGATGCTTCCGCCCCTAAATTGGTGAGCGATCATTAATCTCATTATTACTTTTCTAGACAACTCACTCAAAGACACATCCAAACATCCTTTTTTTGTTTCCTTTTTTCTTTACATTGCTTTTTTGTCAAAGATTGAGTGGGATGCTTAGTTGGTGAATTTGGGGCATATGGTAAAAAATGATAATAATAATAATAATAATAATTCAATCTCAAGAATTGAACAGAAAACTAAAAAAAAAATACCCTCATACTGCGCCTTTTTAAGTAAAAAATACTTAAAATGAAAGGCTATTTTACAATGGGAAGTACTATAATGTGGAATATAGTAGCTCAAAGTTTTAAAGTATATAAAATTTCTGTTCGTAGACGTTTGTATAGCGTTCTGTACGGTATAGACTTATAGGAAAATATAAAAATAGAAACTTTAAAAGTTTATAATTCTTGCTCTATAATAAAATTATAATATTAATATCAATTCACTTTAATCATTGCAGTAAAAAGTTGTCTTACATTTGAATACCAGCACGATTCAATAAAAACATATTTATTTACATCATCAAACTTTCGATATAAGACCACTATAATTTGAGCGTATATATATGATTAAATTCATTATACTGATTTGAAAGAAATAGTTAAAAAATCTGCTACTTTTTAATGACAACGTTTACAAATAGAAAAAAATAATAATAGAATATAAAAATCATTTCCAACACAATAAATTCTCGTAATAGTATTCTATATGTGTACAATATATATTTCAGAGAATTTCAGAAATTGAAAGCGACTCGAACAAACTTCTACTGTTATAAGCTGAACGCCTAGTATTTTTTCTTCTATATTCCTTTCACAGAAAATATTTATAGTTCAATATGATAACGATGTAAAGTCTTGTACAATTTTTTTTGTTTATTGTTATACATTTAAATTATATTTAAAAATAATTATAAAAATATTTATCAATAAATAGCTTATTTCAAAAATAATTTTAAAAACTGTATTCAGAAATATATGAATCTTGAAAATTTTTAGCTCTTTATTATAAATATTTTAGCAAAAATGCTTATTTATTATCATTATTATTAAAAACTCATTCTAAAAACTGGTATTAAAAGAAATTTATGAAAATCATAACATCACGCATATTAATTAAGAAATGGGTACAGTTTCGCTTCAATTAGAGAGTAAATATACCCTAAAGAATAATGGAAGTGTCAGTTCTATTTGTTCAGAACTCGCGCTCACTGAAGTATGATGTTTCACCAAAGAAGGAGGGATTTTCTTAAAAATATACTTTTGGCTACCTAATCGCTATCTAATTCTACCAAACTACGGGAGAAAGTCAACTTAATTAGTAATCTAAACATCTAGAATCTAATTATATTTATCAAGAATAATGCTAATCCTTAACAGGTCCATTGAATTCTTTTTCAACTTGAACCACGACAATTTCTAAAATTAACTTCTCTAAATATCTTCTTAGGCTCCGCATGACAACAATCGCCATCCTCCTAACTTCCCTCTTCTTTTGACTTCATGAACATAAATCTCGGTTCCTTTTCAGAAAGAAGTTTCCTCTTCATATAAAGGCATATCAAAGGTGTATTCCCTAGAGCAAGGGTAGGCAGACTTTTCCAGCGCAAGGGCTACTTTTAAGGTTTTTAAGGTATTGCGGTCCACCCAGGGACGTAGGTGTGACTATTCTGTATTAAAATTGTATGTTTTCTTTTTTAACACCTGTTTTCCACATTGTATCCCTCTATTAAAATATGACGATACTATTTTTATACAAAAACTCAAGACTGTCAAGTTGAATGCTTAAACAACTATGAACGACTGCTAGACCGTTAAGGTATTCAATGCCGTGAGCAGAGAAGATACGTGAATCGATGAATCTGAAACCGACATATGTGCTTAATTTGTTCGCTACCGAGTCCGCGGGATATGACGTCAACACAAGAAACCAATCCCGTGAAACCGCAGAAAGAGCTGATCATCAACATTTATTCTCCCCTTCAATGGGCGAGTTGGGAGTTTTTCCCCTACAGTGGCAGTGAACGTGTTAAGGGTCATCGTTTGCTTCCAATGAAGGTACATGTGTCGTCTAAACATTTATCGAATCATTTGCTTCAGTAAACTTAGTTGCATCGATTGTGAAAAGACGATTCTAAAATGTAACTGGCATCAGTGTTCCATAAATGGAATTCTTTTAGTAAGCGTGTCTTAGTAAAGGTGGTCACCCCAAAATGTCTTGACGGTCCACCAGTCGATTATAATCGACTTAATGCCCATCCCTCCTCTAGAGGATTAGAAAGAATTGTGAACAGAACCCGTTTAATTTTAAGTTCAATAGAAAGTTTACAAGACTAAAGAAATTGATTAAAATTTTTTAATCCATTTTAATCTTTAAACATTTACTGCAGAAATAAAAAAAATTCTACTTTATGCATTATTCAATATAAGTTAGGTACATAATTCTTAGTGATAATATGTGATAATATGTGATACCAATAAAGATCTTTAAAAATCTTGACGTTTTGAATATTTTAATTATTTATACTCAATGGAATCAAAATATTTCTAAAATCTGCTTAAAACTAATAATTTTTTTTTGTTCGCTAATATAAAAAAAAAATGCATTTTAGTATAGAATTTTTAAAAAGCTTAAATTCTTGATTTAAAACATTTTCGTGTTATACAGTGAACAGAATATTTTCACAAAATAATATAAATTTATTATGTACACATTAATTAAATATCTATTTCTCTCTATCTTTATATATATATATAGGAAATTAATTTGCTTTTTGCGCACATTCTAAGAAGGATTTTAAATTATTATTTTTTCCTACTACGTTTAAAGACTTGACTATGTAGTGCTCGCACAAATTTATTTGCACTAGCATTTAATATGGTAATTAGATCACCAAATTAGTATATAGTCAGTACTTAATTTGAAAAATATTACCTCAAGGTGTGGAATGAAACTTTAATCGGAAAGTTTAAACGCCTTTTCCTAAATTTGAAACTAAAAATGTTAAAATTAAATTTGTTAAAAAATTTAAATGTTTCATTTGGGATAAAATAATTAGCTATTCATTATAGAATTAAGAGAAATAAGCAAATAAATTTTAATTTATATTGAAAATAATATTGGAATGCGTTAGAAATGGCAAGTATTTTAAACTGAATTATGTAGAATTATTCCACAAAGTACTTTTAAATATAATTATCTCTGTAAAAGTGTTTTAATCAAAATGTATGCCTACTTTTCAATGTAAAAAGATAGCATTAATTTGAGAAAAATTATATTTCATGGTTTATTTTCCTTTCCTTTCAATTTATTTAAGAGTTTTATTCGTATTAATTATTATTTTTTTAGTTCTTAGCTTATTTTATTCATAACTTGTTGCACGTATAACATTTAAGATTTAATAATAACAACTAATAATATTAATTAATATAACTGTATCATTATATTTACAATAATGTAAGAAGTTTTTGAGTAAATATAATTGTTTTAGATTGCAGTTTTAATTTTGGCATTTAGCATTTTTTGAAGCAGAAATGAATTATTTCAGAAACATCGTGACCTTCATTTATACTCAAAACCATTACTTATAATAAGTAAATGTATTGCTTTAACATATAGTATGTATTGCACAAAATACCAGCACTGTTGTATTCTAGTTTTAAATTCAATAATTTTTTAAAGCTTAGTATATATTTCAAGGAATATACAAATCGATGTTTTCAGCAAAAATAGCAATCCATTATTTTAAAAACCATTTTTGTTTCAATTTGAATCGAACCAAAAACTACGGCATAAAATCTTACTTAGGAAAAAATATTAACAATATGTAAATTTAATCAAAATATTAGCATCAACCATAGTTAGCATTTTTGTATGCTACTGGTATTGTATAAGATAGGTAAAAATATGCAGGTAATTTATTTTCTCTCATTGCGTCGGAAATAAACTTCTTGGAGGCAATACATATCACAAAATACGACGGTGCCAAAGACCTTTTTTGTCCCGTTCGTAGACTCTGAATGGGATCTACTCTAGAGATGATTACAGCTAGATGGTCCTACTGAGGAATATGCCACCAATTATATACCATAAAAAACAGTTGTTCAAAAGTGCTAGAAAAAATGGTTCCTAAAGAAAATTTATAAGTGAAAAAAAAGGCTGTGGAAGACAAAAGAACACGTAAGGCAACAAATAATGGATAATTATACAACTAACTGAGACTTTCTCAAATGCGCCATTTTACACTACCAAACGAGTTAAAGTTTCTTTCATACCTTTTGTGATAACTTTCAGCATCTTACTGTGTTCTGCAGTTTTGGGTTTATGCTCCAAGTATATAGCATGTAACCCCGCAGCATAAGCAGTCATCTAAAGTGATATCGTAGTCAATCATTAAGCTTCTGGGTGATTAGTGTTGAATAGTTTTCAGCAATAAATCCCAGTTTAGTCTTGCAGCACTTGACTATCAAATCTATGTGTAATTAAAGGGACTAATCAGTCTTTTTTCCTGCAGAGGCACATACTCATAAATTACAGTATGATGAAGTGTTGTACTATTTCTATCTATCTTATCTATTTCTTATGTACAATTTAACAGTTTACTGATGTATTTTATTACATATGCGATCTGTCACGCTACCTGTCATGATTCGTCCTCGTGAGGTCATTTCCCACAAGATAGTTCACATATTTCTGGACTGCTATAGGGATTTTCGTACTTTTCCTTGGCAAAAGGTATGCCCATATCTTTCTTTAGGCGGACATAAATGAGACTGGATAGGCTCCGAGATTCACACGTTAAACTGCAACATATTTGTTGCAATACCTGATGATTGTCTTGCAGAATTAATTGCAAGCTGATATTGGGAATTCACTCTCTATATCAACTGGTGCAGCACATGTTAGTTCTCAATTGTTGATTTTAATATAAAACGTGAAATTGCTATCCATTCGCTTATCCTATTATTTAGTGATTTTTGTAATTGTGTATGAATTTATGAATTATAATCTGTTTAATTTTAATAGTCTTTTTCTTAATAGTAATATTTTTTGCAAAGGAATACAGTTGGTTGACGAGAAATACATTGCTGGTCACACAAAATGCAACACCAAGAATGACAAAGATATTACAGCGAATTTTTTCGGCACGTAAAATGTTGTTCAAAGATCAAATGATTGAAATACAGCTTTGTAACGTGCGGGTGAAGACAAAATTAGTAGTTAGTGTAGCCGTCATTCTTGGCTATAGCCGCTGTTACACCTTCGGCATAGAATCAAAGCGGTTTGAATGTATCCTTGGGCTACAGCAACGCGGCTTCCACATATTGCCAAAATTCATCTGGTGCAGCAGCGGGTTCTGTATACCGGGTCAGTCGTTGTGCAACCATGGACCAAACGTTTTCGATTGGTGATAGATCGAGATAACCAGCAGGCCAAGAAAGCAATTCAATCTTATGGGTAAAGAACTATTGAAATTGCTTGCCCCATGTGGTTGCGCATTATCCTGTTGGAATTTGGCTGATGGCAAGCGACGAATGTATGGAAGGATAACGGCTCCTACACCCTCAGAGATGTAGCTATGACTGTGTGTTCAGTGTACTACAATGCGTACTAGAGGGATACGCAGGGAAATCCAATACCACCCCAAACCTGATACTGGGTGCAGGACCAGTATGGCCATGCTACCGCAACAGTCCAGCAGCCTCTCCCCACGGTGTCTCCAAACTCGAATCCGACCATCGTGATGTTGTAGGAAGAAACAGGATTTGTCAGTAAATACAATGTAGTTCCCATTCCTACAGGCAACAAAACTTATTGTACTCTCCTTTTCAAGATACATAAAGAAGTTCACTAGTTCGTTTGAAAATTAGTCGTCCAACTGCTACATATTGGTTAGTCTTCACAAACTTCATCGATGCTTAGTCAGTTCCATTATAGACTTTTCTTTTATTCGTAATGCAAATGTGAGTGCGTATCTTTTCGAATATAATTTTTTTTTCAAATATTAACAGATAATCGAGAATGAAAAGGAACAACACAATGATCAAAAGGCGTAATATTTTGATTTGAAGTTTTGCTTTGTTATATTGTAAATAAGAGTACAAATAATTACCGTACATAATTTAATATGTCGCCAATAGCACAAATTTAAATTTCAGAACAATTTTAAACAAAGATCCGATTTGAGTTTTTTTGAGTTTATTAGAGGCTGATCATTAAAAAAATGATAAAGTTTCTTCATTTTTTAATATATTCAGTTGGTTTGTAATGTTTAACAAAGACAACATTTTTAAAACATTAATTAACTCTATATAAAATGGTTCTACTTAATCTATAATGGTATAAAAAAATAAATACAATCATTGCAATTTTTATTAATTTGATTGCATTTCTTTACAATACAAGAAAGTTAATTTAAAAAAATTCACACTCATGCATTAAAAAAAAGGGAAAAAAGGTGAATTTTTTCTCTTCTAATTGCTTATGTTAACTGATTCACTGACTCCTTTTTCTTACAAAAATATATTCTTAAAATGATTACTATTTCCTTAACTAGGGATTCCTTTTCTCTGTAATAATTAATAAATTAAATGAAGGCCGTATTTCTTATTTATATTCAATTTCTAACTGATTCTTATTGAAGCATTTAGCGCTGTTAATTAATTTAATGACCTCTCTGAACGTGACAAATTGTAAAAATAAATAAATAAAGAGATTATTTTTAAAAGATCAAAGCTTGCTTTTAAGATGTGAAAAAGAGAGTAGTTAAACTAATGTGCTGTGTAATATTTGTTTGTAATTTGAGTATAGACGCTTATTTAAGCACACATTCCTATTTGTCTCGTCCATGGGTTTAATGTATGCAGTAACTTAAAGAGGAAAAATAAATTTTTCACTTTTTCCATTTTATTTATGTGCTATTTCTTTTTCCTAGGTTAAAAAATATTCATCAGAATTGCTCTTTCTAACGTAGTTCTAGACTAACGTCTAGTACGTAGTAATCTAACATAGTATTTTGAGAAAAAATTGCATTAAAGTTTAGCAAACTGAATACCTTCACACGACATGTCATCAGTTTGATGAAAAGTAAATGTAAAACTATTAATATCACATAATTAAAACATGCATCATTGATAACTGAGCTGACGTATTACAATTGTCCAATATCGTTATTAAAACTATAACAAATCCTTAGGGTAGAATATTTTGCGCACCTATTATAATAGAGAGGTCTTGACATCGATGCCGGGGCGTGCGATGTTTTAATTTTATTACATGCTCGAATTCTGATACAACTACGTCGTGTGGAAAGGGTGATCCATGTTTAAAAACTATCCAGGGTCTAACTCCTTCTAAAGAAACTGTATCAGAATAAAGGGATGCCCGCTAAGGTGTCAGCTTTATCATTTGTTCAGAGTTACAAAGCATATTGAGAGCAATTTGTGGATTCCAAATTGGATAAATGTAGACAACTGGCAGCGTTAATTAGAGTAGCTCAAACTTAAAACTTTTTATTAATAATTTTAAAAAAACAACGTAGAGCTGATAATGTAACAATGCAAAGCTTATACTTCTTTCTCCTAACTCCAGGATCATGAGAGGAGTTTCAGGCTCTTGTTCATTTAGTGTGCACCCATTGCATTTGTATCACATAAAAGGTCTTTAATTGAAGCGAAACTTACGATTCCTGTATGTACGATATAGTGGACCCATATTTGGTCAATAAGAATCAATACAGCAAATAAATAGAAAATTCTATGTTTGATCAAGAGCCGCAGAAGTATAAGCTATTATAAGATTTATATTTTTTAAACTTCTTTGTTTTTTATAAAACTGTGTTTTCAAACTTTCAATATTAATGACTCTATTTTTAAACATAGTTTTCATCGTCCCCCAATATAATAAAAATGTATTGAAATCAATAATAAAATACTTTTACACTAAAGCAACAATACGACTTTAATTATAAACCGTACATATTATCAAGATAAGTATTACATTTTATATATAATTTTATATATGACAAGCCCATAGCTTCACTGGTATTTATAAACTTGTTCTTAATTTGGTATTGTTAAAATCAATTATTATATACTTGGGCAGTACATTTAGAAGTGTATTCTATCAGTGTAAATGTGTATTTTATTTTTCATTATGTTAGAATGTATTTTGGTTTGCTTTCTTTTCGTAAACTAGTATATTTTTTTTAAAAAAAAATTATCATTTGTTTTCGATTTTCCGATATGCTCGCACCTCCACATAGGATTACCACGACTCCCTGGGGAGGGGGGTGCCCCACTGTTTGAGAAAGACTGCTTTAAAAGTATGTAAATACATTGAGTTTCCGGTAATTCCTCTTTCCAGTGCAACAATATAACATAAATGCACCATATAGAAAACAGAATCCTAAATATTCAAACAAATATGAGTTTTAGTTGTATTTAATCAAAATGAAGTATATGAAGGACATGAAATTAGACGATCTTTTGATTTAATAATGTTTTTATATTGGATATTTTTCATTTTTGTTTATTAATTTATTTCAATTTGACCAAACTTGCCAACCTGTGTCCTACATTTAATTTTGATTAGCTGCAATATAATTCAATCAGAAATAATAACTTTTTTCAAGGTATTCTAAACATGTCAGATGGTAATATTTTAAAAGGGTTGTGTAATAAATTTTCGGCTCTGAATGTTAACAGCATGCTGCTTTATGAACTTGTCTTAGAGTAAATGAAACTAATAATAGCAAAATTTAGAAATGATTGCGTATAGCAAGTCTAGTATCAAATATAAGTAGGTTAAATGCAACATTTACATGTTTTAAAAATTACGTGCATGCGAGTAGACGTACTGTAAATTATATTATGTTTTTAAAAATAATTAAAATATTTTACATATATTTAATTCAAATAGGCCGAACAGTGTTAGTAAATTCTATATTGAATATGTTAAAGCGTGTCTCTTTGTAAAAGTAACCTGAAAAAATAAAAACAAAAACATACATAAAAAGTTTGTAAACATATATTGTTGCCGTAATCTAATTGATTCATAATATTTTTATTTCATATTTTGATGTAAATGTCTCTAAAACGAATAAAGATATTCTAATAAAGTTATCTTTACTTTTTCAAAAAAAAAAAGATAGAAAGAAAACTGTTTGTGTGTGTGCGTACGAAAGAATCAGCACATTTTTCTTTCATACTTTTCAAAAGTGATTCCCAAATGCATATGAAACATTCATTCTAAATAAAAAAAATGAACACGTTTGCATTATTCAAAAATTCTTATTGAGAAATAGATGTGAGGTAAGTCGTTTGGATATCTTTGCACTTCACCTTGCAATTTTGTGATTTCACCAAAAATGCATCAAATTTTCTTCGTTCCTTGCTAAGGCGGCCATTTCCCAAATGGCAGAAACAATTTTTGGTCCGAAAGGCATCTATGTATGATAGAAAATGCAATCTTTTATGAAATATATAGAAAAGAAAAACAGGTGGCACGCTTTTGATTCTAAGGCCATCGTAAGCATTGAGAAATAAGGAAAAATTGCGGATATTTTTATTTTGAACAATCTGACGCATAGCTGCATAGGAAATAAATTGTATTATGTATACCTTCGCGTTTATTTTGGTCTATGCTGAAGGAAGTATATACGAAACAAAATGTGTGGTAAGATCTCCCTTCCTGAAAGACTAGTTGAGTCGATACTAAATTTTGTTGAATGCTTTCCTGATCATGCGATTTTAATTTTTTAAATAATAAAGATGGTTCACATAGCGATTTTTAGGGGGAAAAAACATTATGTTAGAATGTGTTTCATTTGGATATTTGCTAATATGTATATATTTCGAAGGAATGGATTACAATGAAATAGATATGAGAGAAATTTCCACTTTGAAATATAAGTAATAAAACGTTAAGAAAAAAGGATGGACTAATCATAAATTTGGAACTATTGTCTCTTTCGCAAAAAGCTTCATACGTAAAGAACAGCTTAGTAAACCTACTCTCATAATACCGGGAAGA